>QEPC01002344.1:328078-338572 GCA_003113815.1 Sphenodon punctatus | reverse complement strand
ACACAAAAGTTCTGGGAGAAGTTCTATGCAGAAGTTCAAAGATCCAGATGTTTAAGATCTGGGTGAGTGATTTAGACACACAGAAAGTTCAGGATGTAACAGCAAACATCCAGGAGAAATGTGTGTGTAAAAAACACTCAATGTCAGGTGTGAATTCAGCTTGAAGAAAGCAAAACCTGCATTTCCCCTGTGAGGGCATTCCTATCTAGTGAACTAACTAGGCCTAAGTGGGTGTGTGGATGTTTGATAACCAATCCCTCTCTTTGATGTCCCCAGAGAGCCGTGAAACGAACCCTTAAGGCATGCAGACCTTTTATAGGTTCATCTCCCCTCTGCACACGGTACATGAATTACATATTTTCCACACAGTACTAAATTTTGCACACAGTGTGCGACTGCGAAACCATTCTCTTTCCCTCCATTCATGACACCTTCATTTTCATTGGACAACTCAAACCTACTTCCTTCATTCTGATTGGACAACCATTCTACACTATAGATGGTTCCCTTACAATCCTTTGCTAAGGCCAAGCTCATAATGGGGAATTACTAGGGCTGAAATGAAATCTTGTCAAGAATAGGGTTCTTGATCAGATTTCCCCAATCAAGAACATTCTAGTGAGATTTTTGAAAAAATTAAAAAATACTCTGCAGTCTGCACATGCACAAAAAGATCACCAGGGCTAAATTTCAATAAGCTCAAGCTGGTGAACAGTTAAGGAGGATAAGAAGTTTTCATGAAATAGTGGATAAGATGGAACTAAGAAAATAAAGGCCGTGAATAACTAGCTTCTAACACATACGCAACTACCCATGAATTTCTGACACCCTGAATGGAACCGTTGCTGCTTCTCTGAAGACTGAAGATGTCCACGCACCTTCCCAAGGTGAAAAGGTCCATATTACGGTCTGGGAGCTGCTACTGCCAAACAGCAGGCATGAGGCTGACTCCCATGCATTCCCTCACTGACGGTTCCTAACAGCCCTTTAAGAATTCAGAAACTCTGATACTCCTCAATTCCCGCAGTTCTCTCTCTTACTCCAGAGGAGTAACAAACCAATTTGGATACACCCTTCTTTATCTGAAGCCTTCATTGCTCTGTCTCCTTTTCTAAGAAGGAATAATCCCAGCTTCTTTCCAACAGGTTCACTTGCTGGAAGTTTCTAGGGCTAGATAACTAGAACATTTTCTGCAAGCAACATGCTGAAGAAAGAAACAATGTTTCATTTACCTAGCTGCCTTTTCTATCATCTCTTCTCAAAGCGTAATATTTTACCTTCACAACGTTCATCTTGATCATAACAGATCACAAGTTCACAACAGAGTGGAATGTAAATGAACAACTGTCACACCACAAAAGTAACAGACTTACTCAGGTGGTTCTGGGCTTTTTTCAAATTTGAGCTGTTTGGTCATTACCAATTACCAAGCAATTAGTTCAGATACTTAGTTTTCAATGTTGTTGGGAAATAAATTTGCTTTCCACTTTCTTTTCCACTGTGAGGTCATCCATTTTCCAGCCATAATTGAAATAATATATATACAAATATTTGCAAATGAGAACTTGAAAAAAAGATATGAATATGATTGTTTGTGTTAATCTATATCTATGTGACTTATAAAAATAATTAACATCAGTCTGCATGTAACAAATGCAAATGTGTGATCGAAAAAAGAACGATTGGTTCTGTTGCTGTTGATGTCACAAACAACACAGTTCACAGTGGCCTAATGTTGACAAGGGTGGGCCTGAGGCCAGTGTGGGTGTTGGCCAGGGGAAACAGTGGACTCAGACAAGGATTAGAGCTAGATAGGTGTGTGGTTTATTGAAATTTAAAGTAGTTACAGCAGTGGTCCCCAAATCTTTTGCCCGTGTGACCAAATTTTGAAAATCAAATATAATGCCATGATCCCACCCGTAACTAAATGACATTGAAAAGCTTGTTATTCACCATTTGAAAACTAAAGTCCACCAGAAATAGGACATCTGTATAGATTTTTGTTGAATGGAACTTTGCTAAGAAGAATTACAAATTTTATATGATTAACTTTGTGTGTGTGTGTGTGTGTGTGTGTGTGTGTGTGTGTGTTTGCGCATGCATGCATGTATTTGAAAGCACTTTCCTCACCCCATTCCCAAAGGTCACCAGTTCCAGAATCAGCAAAAACATTTGCCTTGTGACAAGTCTAGAAATGTACACACACATCTTGCTAGTCTTCCTTGGATGAACTAGCATGTGTCTTTAAAAGGAGTATGTCACATGAAAGCAATGCAGGACTGTATTTACGTATACGGTTGTGATACTGGTTGCTACCAGACACAGTGCATCAGGATTGAAATCAGTGATTATATCATGATCACGTAACCGGTAAAAACGGATGTGTGTTAGACCAGGTACTTGATAGTCTCCTCCCACAAGCCACGTAGCAATTCCTTACTTCCCAGTTCCTCTCTGTTTTGCAGACCCCCTGCCCCTCCACTGCTGTTCATTGCTGCCCTGCATCCCCAGAACCCCGTAGAATACTGGTATAATAGCGGTTTGTATAGGATTCAGAAGCAGCAAATCTATGCCCTTGCATTATCACGGACTGGAAGTGGGGTGGTGCACATCTCTAGATGCAAGTAGAAGCTATGGGGTGTTTGCCAATATGCTTCCTGGGTAGGGTTGAAACTCAATCTCAAGTTTTTCTCTATCATCGAGAATCATGGTTCTCGACTCATTTTAAGTGAGAAATGATAATCGAGTAAATACCGATTCTTGACATTTTTTGGTAGAGAAATTTTTCTCAAAATACCATTTACTGTTTACTGTTACCATTTACCACAATTTACCATTTACCATATACCGATTTACCATGTACCACTGCTTTGTCCTGAACCATTTTGTAGCCAAATACTCATCTTCCACGGGGCTCTATGCAGCCTTCGTGGACCTTCGTGCGGCTTTTGATGTAGTCTTCCGGAAGCATTTATGGGCGAAACTTTCGTTAACTTCTATTGACCCACAGTTGCTGGTCCTAATGCAGAGGTTGTATACTATCACCTCTTTGAGGGTTAGGTTGGATGATACTGGTGCCCTGTCGCAGGAAATTCCAACTAGCCGTGGGGTTAAGCGGGGGGGGGGGTGCTTGCCCCTGCTTTGTTTAATTTCTACCTGAATGGTCTTATCCCTCTGGTTAGTGCTTCTAACAACTGTCCACCTAGAATAAGAACCTGAGAGGTGGCAATTTTATTGTATGCCGACGATGCTATTCTGCTGGCTAGATCCCGCCTGGGCCTTGTTAGACAGCTTACAGCGCTCTATTCCTTTTGCGAGCAAAATTTCCTCGAAATCAATTACTCTAAAACCAAGGTTATGTTTTTTTCCTCCAGGCGCAAGATCTGTAAATGGTCCATAGGACCCCATGTAATTGAACAAGTGACCGCCTACAGATATTTGGGGCTGGTTTATCAAGCTAATGGGTCCTGGCTTGCGCATACACAGGTGGTAATTAGACAGGCCAAACTAGTGGGGAGGTCAATCTGCAATTTTTTTAGAACAAAGGGGGGTTATTTGGTATCTCCTGCTATTAAGGTCTTTAAGGAAAAATGCCTGGGGCAACTTTTATATGGACCTCAATTTTGGACAGTGGGGAAGTTTGTGTCCTTGGAAAGGGTGCAAAATATGTTTCTAAGGTCTCTCCTCGCCTTGCCAAAACATGCCCCTAATGTTGCCCTTCGTAGGGATTGTGGTCTGACTCCTGTAGATACCCACGTTTGGCGTTTGGCTATAGGGTTTTGGTTGAAACTCCATTTTTTTCGTACCACTCCATTAGCTACTTTGGCGCTCGTCGAGGATAATGCATGGGTTAGTCAGGTCAGGTCTAAATTATCTAGTATGGGTCTGGCAGTAGATGATTTATACTCCCTGAGCTATGGGGGTCTCAGGAACATGTTTTTGCAGAGATTGGCGGATATCACTTTACAGGAGGAGGCAGCTATTCTCCAGGGCATGATCTCGTTGGCCCCAGTTAGGGAGCTATACGAGTGCCCCGGTCCTATGGCAGTGTATTTACTCCATCAGTTGAGTCCCCAGGTGCGCATGTACTTTATAATGGCAAGAACGAAGGTTTTTGCTTCTGGTATGGTTGAGGGACGGTTTCAGGGGGGACACTTAGACGCTTCGCTTTGCGATTGCCCTTTGCGGTTGCCTGATACCCTGGTTCATATTTTACTGTTCTGTGAATTCTTTGCTAACCCTCTTGCTAAATGGATCTCCCCTCACCTTAATTCTGATAGAAATGATCATCAGGCAGTGATGAAGTTGCTGGAAGGCCGGGATGAAATTATTACAAGGAATGTAGCTCTTTTTCTCTATAAGGTTTTAGTAATGCGAAAGAATAGGAAAGCCCTGGCAGCTACAGAAGGTGGAAGGGTGGTACTGGGACATGATCCCTGATATCTGCTATTGGATCTTAGCTGGGTATTATTGGGTGCTGATTTATGTTATGTGATTGTATGTTTTTTTTCATGTCAGTGTGATGGCTAGTCTACACACTTAAATAAATATTATATGTACCACATTCATCCAGGTAATACGCATGTGCAAAGTGGCATTTTGCATCTTGCGGGATGAAGGCGGTACATGATAAGCAGTACACGGTAAATCGGTATATGGTAATGGGTAAATTGCAGTAAACGGTAATGATAAACGGTATTTTGAGAAAAAAATCTCAACCAAGATCTCAGTCTATTATCAAGATTGTACTGAGATCTCTGTGACAATTCTCGATTCTCATGATATTTTTGTGAGAAAAAAATTGTTTCTCGCTTCAGTCCTATTCCTGGGAAAACCTTGCACATAGTGTTTTTGCACGAACAAACATAATGGGAAAGTTTAAGCTGAAAATGAGTGGCTAGTGTTAGCCTGGTAGCACTCATTGGTTTTTGCTAGACCCAGAGTAAAGGACCTGAGTCAATTTTAAAATTCACTCAGTATTCTGTTTCCCTTTACTGAGCTTCATGATTTGATTTGATTTTTTAAACTGGATGCTGATTCCTCCGTCATTTTCCCTAAATCCCTCACCCCTAGTTTTGTAGCAAGGAATATGGTTCTTTCAGATGTTTCTGCTATTTCATGTGGTTACAGTCATACTGTGGAAAGAACTAAGACTTAGAAATAACTAAGGATAATGTAGCAGAAAAGGGTATACCAATAATTGCTCACACCACGCTCACGCTACCCCAGCGTTTACTGTATAAAGCCATGTACTCTTCTGCATCTTAAAAATATGCTGCATTTGCTGTGTCAATGAACAGAATGACCCAGAAATAGACATTTTATCCAGGCTGCAGTGATCACTGATCAGCACTGTCATTGGCTTGAATTGTCTGAGATGACGATAAAAATGGAATAATCAGCATGTTATTTACACACAAGTGATTATTCCTTTGGCCGTATGACCTGAAATGTCACCCAGGAGGACCTGCTTTTGCTGAGCCCTATAAAACTGATACTAAACATTTAATGAAACAAAGCACCAGAACTCAAAATATATACTACTGGCCAATTACACTATTTGCTATTAGATTTTGAATTGGTATTTATTTATTTATTTATTTATTTATTTGAAGGGCATGGATGTTTGTTACTAATCTTTAGTAACTATTTTGCGTCACCATATCAGGAGCAGAAACAATGAGCCTGGTCCTCTGGTCTAAATGTTGCACAAGACTAGAAGAATGAAAGGCAGATATTAGACCTGTGGGTAGTCGGGGGCTAATTCTAACCCCAGATTACTTTACAGCAGTGGTTCTCAAACTTTTTTGAGCCACACCCCTCTTTCACTTGTCTCTCAGAGTTGAACCCCTCTCCTTCTCACGCACACACACATATACATCTTCCCGCCCTCCTATTTCTTCCCCTTTCTTTCGCCCCCATGTCTTTTGATTCTCTCTCCCAGTTGCCACCCCATTATTTTGGCAATTTCCCCTAGCTCAGTGAGAGTTTTTGCCAGATGAGGTCCTTCTCACGCTCCCTCCACCCAGTTTCAGAATCTAGGCTTTAGAGCATCCTCAGGACTGCTTTAAATTATGACTGCTGGTAATTGTTTCTAATGGCTACCCAGGATCACCAAAGCACAATGTAACTAAATTACGTGTTCCTCTTACCCACAACATGCCCATTTTTCTGGGGAGGTGTAGTGTGGGGGTAAGGCATAGTTGGCTGTTTAACTTTTCAACCATACCCTTTCTCTCACTGTCTAGGGGGAATGAGAAGGGATCAATGATCTGGCTCCAAAAAAGTTTGTGTAATAGCAATGATCACTGTATATGTGATAGGGATACCTATATATGACCCGATTATCACATTGGGTGTGTTCAGACGGATTGTCAGCATCCCCAGACGGCGATCGGGCTGGGGGAGGGCCTGGACCCGCATAGCTCGCCACCCAGCTCCTCCCACAGTGGGACGTACGAAGGCCCCCTTGGATACAAGGACCCTGGCAGACCCCGAAACCCGCCACAACAACAAATCGCTGAGACTTCCCCACCGCTGGGGGACACAGAGGAGCCTGGTGCTTCCATGGCAGCAGAGGGGGCGGGCCAGGCGGCCAGGTGGCACTCTGCAAGTTTGAGGGCTTGCCAGGGGGTGGGGCAAGTAGCTTAAAACTCTGGCGCTGGGATGAAAACAGCGCCGGTAATCAAGTGTACCTTGTGGAGTGTTGACTTTGATTATTATTGCCTTTGTGTCTGTTAGTAGTAAGCATGTGTTCCTTGTGTTCTCCCCCCCGAACCGTGTGTGTGCCTGGTGAGAGAACGAGTGGTGTTGTGAGCCCCCCCCCTCCCGTGGGTTGTGTCTTCCCCTCCCCGTGGTGAGCAAGAGTTCTATATCCCTACCACCCTTTCTGGACTTGGTTCCCCCTTCCCTGCAAGGTCCCCCCTTCCTCACGGAATTATCCTCCCTCTGTGGACAGTGTTTGTAATGCGAACGGTGCATGTGAGGGGTCTCCTCTCCTGGAAACTCTGCTCCGTGCCCAATGATGATAGGGGCCTGATCTCTTTGAGGTCAAAGGGCCAATACACTGTCCTGACGGGCATTCTACAGCATCTGTGCCTTGTGGAGCAGAGAACCGGGGCCCTTCGTCCCTGTCTGCCTGATCCCCGTAGCTCCTGGGCTTTCCGGGTTCCCCTTCCCCCCTCCAGCATGACACGGACGTGGGGATGACCACCCCTGGAGCTGCTCCAGGAGTGCATCCCCACATCTGCTTGCATCCTGCACCACCTTGGTCAGACCTGAATGGACCCAGTGGGTTCCCGAGCCCATGGTCTGCCTGTATGGTGCCCACACACCATAGAGTTGCAGACTAGAGCAGCCACAACACAATGGTGCTGGCTGCTGCAGTGGCCATTATGGAGGTGGAGCAGCAGCATAGGTCCACACATCAGATGGACCATGGGTCCACCTCGAGCCGGTTTCCCAGGTTTGACTGGCCTTCTCTACTGGGATGTTCCAGAGTACTGCTGGTGGGGCGGCCACCTCTGCTCCACCTGCACATCTGACAGGCCACCTTTAGATGGACAGGCTGCCTGGGGGTGAGGCAGAGCAGAGCTGGAGCCCCTGTTAGCTTAATGACTTGTTGAATAAGTGCTCACAATGGCAAGCATTGTGGAATCAGATACCCAAAGAAATTATAAAAACCATAACATTGAAAATATTGGCCAATAAATAGATTACAATTATAAAGGAGCCAAAAAGGAAGAAATGGAGACAAAGTAGTTCAATTGATATTTTTATTGGACCAATATCTGCTAGTGAGAGTCTATACGCTTCTAGGACACATAGGGTGTTATAGACATCATGCTGACTCGTTTCAGCCCGATTTGGCCCAACTGGGTTAGTGTAACACCTGAACATTTACTCCGGGCCCGTCAGATGTGGGCCCAGAACAAACCATGCCCAGACTGGCAGCTGGGCTGAAAATGTGGGCCTGGAATAAAGCGGACTAAGTCCTCACCCAGCCACAGCCCAGCTGGGCCAGAACAGGCAGAACCAAGCAGGCATGTTTGTTCCTGGCCCTGGCTCCTCCCAGCGTGGAGGGTTGCTATGGCAGCCAGTTATGACTGTCTACAATAGGCAACCATGGCTGCCTATCATGGCGGTGTGGCAGGGTGATGCCAGGAGTGCAGGGGTGTAGCTGAGCAGGTTGTGACTTGCCCAAGGCCACCTAGGAAGTTCATGGTGAGGGAGAGATTCAAACCCTGACTTCCCAGCACCTTGTCCACTACACCACCTGGCCAGGGAAACAGCCAGCTGATTAAATTTGTAATTACCCATAGAGCCCTTCCTTAGGCATGTAAGGAGTCAAAAGAAAATTATACAAATGGGGGAAAATATTTATATTTATTTATTTATTATGTTAATTTATATCCCGCCCCTCCTGAGAACAGCTCGGGGCGGCTAATAATATCAAAACATACAATACAATTATAAAAATATATTAAAACAATTATAAAATTGCACACTAAAACATGGCTAGGGTAAAAATACAATCCACAAGGGTGGCGGGAAATAACCCCCCCCCAACCCCACTCTCTCCCTCCCCAAAGGCCTGGGCGAACAGCCAGGTCTTGCAAATTCGCCGGAATGTTAAAAGGCTTCGGGCCAGACAAGCTTCCTCTGGGAGGGAATTCCAAAGGTGCGGCCCGGCCACCGAGAATGCCCTCTCCATTGTGGCACCCCGCTTAACACAGGGGACCTCCAAGAAGGCACCCCCGGCAGACCGAAGGAGCTGCTCTGGGGTGCGGAGGGCGAGGTGGTCCCTGAGGTATGAGGGGCCCAGACCGTGAAGGGCCTTATAGATTAACACCAATACCTTGAACCTGGCTCGGCACGCTATTGGCAGCCAGTGCAGAGTACGGTGCACAGGTGTTATGTGCTCCCGACGGCCCGTCTCCGACAGGAGCCGGGCCGCTGCATTCTGCACTAGCTGCAGCCTCCGAACCAGGAACAAGGGCAGCCCCACGCAGAGTGCATTGCAGTAGTCCAGTCTCGAGGTGATGAAGGCATGGATGAGGGAGGCCAAGTCCGGGCCGGAGACCTACGGATGCAGCCTCAGCACCAGATACAACTGGTGGAAAGCGGCCTTCGCCACTACCTCCACCTAGAAAGGAAATAAAATAAATGGTTGTGATCTGGCTTCTTATTCCTGAGTTAGAAGAAAGTGAGGTAAAAGGAAAAATTATGGCCACAACCCCAAAATCCTTATTCTGGATGTGTGATTAAGGTTTTGTAAGTAGTAAAAAAAAGTCCAAAAAGCCTTATCCTCGAAGTCAAACTTAGTAGAGAAAGTGCTGTTTACAATATTGCTACTGTCATAGATGTTACTCGTTTTTTGTTTTTTTAAATAAATTGCTGGGGTTTTATGCTTACAATGCACACAATCTTTAAACCATCTTTTCAGTTTTCTTTTTGAAATAATTTTTGAGGGTGGGTTAGGATATCAGTGCATGCAGAAAGCAAACTTTTTGTAAGGAGTAAATAATAATAATAATAATAATAATTAATAATTAATAGACTATTGTCTCACTGCAATATTGTATTAATCTGTACAAAAAACACATGGACATAATTGCAGTATGTGTGCATAGGTGTTAAACTAGCACAAATATGTACAGTTTTCTAAGATTTTGTCTTTGTTTCTGTCTCTTCTAGTTTGCTCCCAGTTTTCAAGAGGAGTCTTTGCTATTTTTGGATTCTATGACAAGAAGTCTGTAAATACCATAACGTCATTTTGTGGAACACTTCACGTCTCCTTCATAACTCCCAGCTTCCCAACAGATGGAACGCATCCATTTGTCATTCAGATGAGACCTGACCTCAAGGGAGCCCTCCTCAGCTTGATTGAGTACTATCAGTGGAACAAGTTTGCGTACTTATATTACAGCGATAGAGGTAAGATATTAGTATATGATTTACCAGAATAAATATTTAACTGAAATATGGAAGCAGTACTCCAGAAGCAAACAGGACAGAGTGGAATATTTTACCTCTAATAAATATCTCTTTAACAATTTTAAAATTCAGGTCTAGAAGGCAGGGAAAAGAGGTTTATTTAACTGCTGCTGCCCATGGTCAGCAAAGAAAACAATAAATATAATTATTTATTTATTTTTTTATTTTATTTTATAGATTTTTATACCGCCCCATCCTGCCATGCAGCTCGGGGCGGTTAACAACAATAAAAACAGTTTAAAACATTTTAAAATACAAATATAAAATATATCAATAAAACAGGGCAGTATATAATCATAAATAAATATATAGGTGGGGGATTAAAAATCACCCCCCCCTCCCTCCCAAAGGCCTGGGCAAACAGCCAGGTCTTACAGTTCCGCCGGAATGTCAAAAGGCTTGGGGCCAGGCGAGCTTCCTCCGGAAGGGAGTTCCACAGCCGCGGCCCTACCACCGAGAATGCCCGCTCCATCGTGGCCCCCCGCTTAACACGGGGGA
>QEPC01002344.1:305039-325808 GCA_003113815.1 Sphenodon punctatus | reverse complement strand
TCAAAAGGCTTGGGGCCAGGCGAGCTTCCTCCGGAAGGGAGTTCCACAGCCGCGGCCCTACCACCGAGAATGCCCGCTCCATCGTGGCCCCCCGCTTAACACGGGGGACCTCCAGGAGGGCACCCCCGGCAGACCGCAGGAGCCGTTCCGGGGTGCGAAGGGAAATAAAATAAAATAAAACAGCTACCACAGTAAGTTTCTAGAATGTATGTCTGTGTAACTCCCCACACTCCCTGCCCAGCCGTGTGAACGTTTGTTTCGTGGCCAGACCCGATCCTGACCAGGTTGCCAGTGGCTTCCTGGTTTAGAGAGGTTTGTGGCGGCGACACTCTGCTGAAACGTGTATTTTCACCCTATGTTCACTTGTTCTACAGAACAGCAGCTCTAAATACCAGCATCTAAACACATGGCCTGTCCCCAACTCTTCTCAAAGATCAGGTAAAACAAATGTACCCTGTAAATCATCAGACCCAGCCTATTCAGGTCAGAGGCAAGAGGTCATTAGAGACTCACAAGAAAACAGCTGTGCCATTTCCATTATATTGTGGGGGTTTAGAATTAGCATCACTTCTAATTACAGTGAATTGCACATAGTCTCATGGGTGAATTGGGTCTAGACTGCAGACCATTTTGATCCAGTGCAAACTGGAACTGAAAGTTCATGGGTAACCAGTGAGAGCCAATGTAGTCAAGCTGATAAAGTGTTAGTTTTGGACATGGGAGACTAGGGTTCAAATTCTGTCGTAACCATGAACTTCCTTGGTTGCCTTGGTTAATTCATTGCCTTTTAGGGTGTTTTTAAATGAGCAGGTCAATAGGGGAGCGGGGTCTGTGGCTGCCGAGTGGCACTGCCACAGAGCACCCACACAGGTGGCGTGAGTGGGGAGTGGAGCACTCTGGATTTCCCAACATTGCCCTATGCATGGCCATGAGTGGGTGCTCCATGGCTTACAGGAGCACATATCTGACCACTCCATCTTCAGATGGGTGGTTGGCTCCATGGCTCCTGGGTGACCATGCAAGGTAGCATCTTGTTTGAAAACACCCTTGGCTTCAGTTTCTCATTGATAAAATGGGAATGGGAATAACCTACTTCACAGGTTTGTTGCGAAGGTGAACTAGATAAGGATTGTACAGCACTTGGAACTCTGAAAGTGTCATAAAAATATAAATAATAATAAAGAGCTCCATTTCAGTGTCTCAAAGCACTGTTAAATTACATCTCACATTAGGCCTTATTTATTATTATTATTATTATTATTATTATTATTATTATTTTATTTATATAGCACCAGCGATGTACCTGGCGCTTTACAAAGAGTAAGATAGACACGATCCGTGCCTGAGACCTTACAATCTAAAGACAAGGGGAGGGGAGACAGGGAAGGGGGAACAGAGGGAGAGACAAGGGACATTCATGAGGATGTACATGTTCTTGGCTTGGTTACAGAGAATTGGGTGGAGAATAATCCTGGGTGGGGATTATTAGCAGGAGTTAGGAAGGGTGGAGCAGAAGAGGTGAGTTTTGAGGAGGGACTTGAAGGTGTGGAGGGTGGGGGCCAGGCGGACAAGGGCAGGGAGGGAGTTCCAGGCATGCGGGGCAGCGAGGGAGAAGGGACAAGGCAGTTGGGGGAGCAGGGGAGGCGTGGGAGGGTGAGGAAGGAAATGGAAGAGGAGCGAAGGGCTTGAACAGGGGTTCAGAGGGAGATCAGGACAGATAGGTAGGGGGGAGCGAGGTTGTGAAGGGCTTTGTAGGTGAAGATGAGGAGCTTGTGCAGAATATGCTCAGGAGGAGGGAGCCAGTGGAGAGAGGAGAGGAGAGGCTGCACGTGGTCAAAGCGATGGGCTAGGTGGATGATCCTGGCAGCAGAGTTTTGAACACAGATAAGGGAAAAAAAGTGAGAATGGGGAAGGCCAGTGAGGAGGAGGTTACAGTAGTCGAGGCATGAAATGACTAGGGCATGGATGAGAGTTTTGGCAGAAGAGACAGATAGAAAAGGGCGGATCTTGGCAATGTTGTGGAGGGAGAAGCGACAGGATTTGGCCACGAAGTCAATGTAGGGTTTGAAGGTAAGGTGCGAGTCAAAGATGAAGCTCAAGCTGTGGGCTTGGGGGACAGGGAGGATGGAGACCCCGTCAATGGTAATTGATAGGGAAGAGGGAGAGGGAGAGTTGGGAGGGAAGATCAGGAGTTCAGTTTTCGCCATGTTCAGTTTGAGTTGGCGTTGAGACATCCAGGCGGAGATATTGGAGAGACACTTGGTGAGACGAGCTTGAACAGAGGGGGAGAGGGAAGGAGTGGAGAGATAGAGTTGAGTGTCATCAGCGTATACGTGGTATTGGAAACCGTGGGAGGCAATAAGTTTGCCTAGGGATTGGATGTACATAGAGAAAAGGAGAGGGCCAAGGATGGAGCCTTGGGGAACCCCGACCGAGAGGGGTAGGGAGGAGGAGGGGGAGGAGTTAGGAAGCGATACATTTAAGGAGTGGTCAGAAAGGTAGGAGGAGAACCAGTCGAGGACAGAGTCCTGGAATCCAAGGGAGTGGAGCGATTCAAGAAGGATCAAGTGGTCAACAGTGTCAAAGGCAGCACAGAGATCAAGGAAGACAAGAATGGAGTAAAGGCAATTGGATTTAGCCACAAGAAGATCATTGGTGATCTTAGCAAGAGCGGTTTCAGTGGAATGAAGGCAGCGGAAGCCAGATTGGAGGGGGTCAAGGGAGGAGTTGGCGGAGAGGAGGTTGAGGCAATGGGAGTAGACAACCCATTCAAGGAGCTTGGATGCAAAAGGGAGGAGCAAGACAGGACGGTAATTAGAGGGTTCAGAGGGATCCAGAGTGGACTTTTTGAGGATGGGGGAGACGGTGGCATGTTTAAAGGCAGAGGGGAAGGAGCCAGTAGAGAGGGAGAGGTTGATGATATGCAGGAGGGGAGGGGCGACAGTGCAGGCAATGGAGGTCAGGAGGCGAGAAGGAATGGAGTCTAGGGGGCAAGTGGAGGGGTTGGAGGAGGAGAGCAGGGAGGAGATTTTCTTAAGGGAGGCGGGAGGGAAGTAGGACAGGAGAGAGGTGGGGGGAGGAGGGAGAGGGGGGAGTAGTAGGGGGAGAGGACTTGGAAGCGATATCCAGGCGGATCTTGTCAATCTTAGAGGTGAAAAAGAGAGCAAAATCCTGAGCGGAAAGAGAAGAGGGAGGAGGGAGACAGGGGGGTTTGAGAAGGGAGACAAAGGTGGAAAAGAGGCGGTGAGGGTTCTGGGAGCAGGCCTCAATGTGGGAGGTATAGTACTGCTGTCTAGAGAGGGAGATAGCAGAGCTGAGTGATGAGAGGCAGAATTTGAAGTGGAGGAAGTCGGTGCGGTAGTGGGATTTGCACCAGAGGCGTTCAGCAGCCTGGGTGCAGGAGCGGAGATTGCGAATGGTGGGGGGTGAGCCAAGGGCGACAGTTACGAGAGCGAGCCGGGCAGGAGGAGAGGGGGGCAAGGGAAGAGAGGGTGGAGGCGAGAGAGGAGTTGAAGGCAGAGATGGCAGAATCGGGGAGGAGGAGAGGACTGAGGAGAGAGGGAGGAGGCAAAGTCCTGGGCCACAATGGTCTTCAGGTTGCGGAAGGGACGGGAAGATGGAAAAGAGGAGGGGGAGCAATGGGAGAGGTTGAAGGAGGCAAGGAAATGGTCAGAGATGGTATGGGGTTCGAAAGAGAGATCAGAGACAGAAAAGTTCCTAGAGAACACGAGATCAAGATAGTGACCATCAGTGTGGGTGGGAGAGCTAGTCCAGAGGAGGAGATTAAAGGAGGAGGCTAAGGAGAGGAAGCAAGCGATGTAAGGTTGGGAGGGTGCATCAACATGGATATTGAAGTTGCCAAGGATGAGTGTGGGGATGTCGTCAGAGAGGAATAGGGTGATCCAGGACTAGAACTCGGAGACAATGGAAGAGAGGGGACTGGTGGGGCGGTAGATAACAGCAACACGGAGGTGGAGAGGGGAATAGAAGCAGAAGGAGTGAGCCTCAAAGGAGGGGAAGGAGAGGGAGGGGTTAAAACTGGCAGGAAGAGGCGAGGAGGAGGCCTACGCCACTACACCGTCCTTCGGAGTGGGGCTGGTGGGAGAAGGAGAGACCTCCCTAGGAGATGGTGGCAGGGGTGACAGAGTCAGTGGGGGAGATCCAGGTTTCAGTGAGGGCGAGAAGATGAAGGGAGCAAGAGAAAAAGCGATCATGGATGGAGGGGGCTTTATTAGCAGAGGAGCGACAGTTCCAGAGGGAGCAGGAGAATGGGAGATTATCAGTGGGGGAGACAGGGAATGGGGATAAGTTTAGGGAAAGGGGGGCGATGGGATCAGCAGGAGATGGGCACTGGGGCAGAGGGCGAGGGGGTGAGAAGTGGTGGGGGAGAGGAGGAGGAGGTGTGGGGACGGTGAGTGAGATGATAGCCATAGTGGGAGGCAGGAGGAGAGGGGAAAGAAGTAGGGGGAGAAGCAGGTGAGAAGGCATGGGGAGGGAGAGGAAGAGTGGGTGCGGGAGAAGGAAGGACAGGCATCTTGGTGGGTCAGTTACAGGGGGGGGCAGGGATATGTCTTGCGGTTGTGATGGTCGATGGTTGCTGTCTCCACTGCATCCGCCCCGCCAACGGCTCTTCGCCCTTTGGCCACCACCCTCTGGACTGCCCGACCTTAAGGGGATGAGTTACCTGGAGAGGGGGTGGGGAGAGAGAGGAGTGACCCAGTTGTTCCTGATCCCTGCATATATTATTCTTTTCATATATAAAACTGAGGCACAAAGAGGTGAGAAGCTGTGTCTTGCAAAACAATTAGCATGCACAGTTACAGTCCCGAAAAGTGTCATTTCACCATCCTTCCTTTCATGTAAACTTCATAGAGACCAGACGGTCTTGAGTGTATCTCCCTCCCCTCTATTTTCACTGAGCTCCTGCTGGCATTCCTAGTACCCAAGTTACTAAATGATTAGGATCTGAATGTAAAAAAAAAGAAAAAGTAAAATAAAAATAAAAAACAATCTTGCCCTCTTCCCTAAAAATGGGGAAACCTGATGCCTGTGCTTACTCTTCATCTGCCTCGAAGCCTCCCTCAAAGCCATTTTACAGGTTTCTTTCTAAAGGGCCTACTGGGCTACTGTCCATAAATCCTGTTTAATCATCTCCACATTGGGGAATAAAGGCAGCTGCCTTTGTTCAGGGAACGAGTTTATCGTATCGCTGCTCCTTTTCTCAGCCTCTCTTTGGAATCTGCAATCCACAGGACACCTCTTTGCTATGGTAGGATTGTGCTGTGGTCCTTAAAGGGCCCAGCACCCTTTTCAATCACAATCACGAAAAACATTGTAACAGAGCCAGGAAGAAAATACAAGAGACCCTTATTACCAGTCATGTGGAGGGAAGTGAAAGTCTGATAAATCTGAACACAGAAGAACCGAATGTACCCATTAAACCCCTTTAGAACTGGAGACGTAATTCAGAGTTAGATATTAAATTTTGCAATGAAGGATTTAGTTGGCAATTACTCTAGCAGCCACTGGAGCTGGTTGTAAATAATTTATCCATGTAATTTTGGTATTTTTGTCAAATTGGTTGTTTCTATTTTGAATTGTTGGTAAGCCAGCAATAGTTATTTTGCAAGCCATTTGGTTTTATCTTTCTTTTGTGAAATACATGTTTCAAAATGAATTTTAATCAAGGATAGTACTTACCTTTTGCTATACATTTTAACCTCAACATAGAGGTTGGGAATAAATGAAGAAAAAAATATATATATGCAGGAATAAAAGGAAGGCAAGAGGGTGAAGAGAGAGAGAGGTGATTAAATATATTTTACTGCCCATAGGGTACGTCTATTAATTAGCTGTAAGGTGTGGCCTTGAGATGAGAGTATTGTTTATAATTTGTTTTCTGTAGGTAGTTGGATGCAGAAAGACATTGAACTAGACTTGTAATTTTCTTTTTGCCTCTCCAGCTACTCTCTTACTTTTGTTGTTGCTCTGTTGGAGCACCTTTCTCCATCCTTTGGTGCTTATGGCTGTTTTTATACAATCACAGTTAATCCAGATTACTGCACGTGTAAACACACCCCATGGAAGGGGGACTCTAGTTGGAAATAAGCATCTACATGGAGGTGAGCCTGGTCAATCAAATTCACCAGCCGGCCTCACCTACAGAACCGTGGTTAGTTTGGCCATGATTCAGGATGGGGCTGGGAATGGCTATGGGTAACAACTGTTACCCAGCCCTGTCCTGGAATCAGGTCCCAACCACAGGACGGGATTGGGCGCAGCAGCATGACTGGCCACTGCGCCCACCTGTCTCCCCAAGGGCGGACGGCCATGGGAGCACGGGGAGGCGGGGCTGAATGGCCACACGTCACGCCACATAACCCCACCCCTGATTCCCCATAGTGATCAGGCTGGCATGCCTAAAAGAGGCCCAGCACGTCTGAAATTACCCTATGTGACTGGCATATCATTCACCTACTGCCCAAAGTAACCACCTTCCTATGTCCAGGGCATGATCATTTTAGTGTTGAAAAGGATCATTAAAGTAGGTTGAACTACATCTGCCCAGTGCCCACACAACTCTCGTGATGACTCAGTGTCATACAATCTGGTCCTCTCTGTGATGCTCTTCAAGGGAGAATGAGAAAGAAACATTCTTTGTTTCTTTGAAGGACAAGTAGGAAGCTAGAATTGCAGAATGTACCAGCGAACTGCATGTGATTTCTATTTAGGAAAAATTTGCACATCATCCATTTCTACAGAATATTCTCCAGTCCGCTGAAGAACCCTCTGGATTAACAGCAAAGGGAAATGGTTCTGTACTACTCCTTTTTTGATTTGTTATTTTTATTTTCATTGTTGTAAGTCACTAGTTATAAATTGACAGTGGCCTGATTGTTGCCCATATTGAGTAGTATCTTACTCTCTGAGTTCACCACAGAGAAAGGTTGTAGACAGGGTAAATATCATTTGGAGCCTAAACCAAAATAGCTGAATTGGAAAAACCAAAACAGAATAAACAATGGAGTGTAAACAGATATTAGTTATAGTTATTATCCAAACTGCCGATTCTGGCTCAGGTTTAATTGTTTATTCGAGTACTTGTTTCAGCTCTAATCCACGCCTCTTATCATGCAAGTTGTCAAATCTTGTTTTTAAAGCTTTTCTACCCTCTTCTTTAGACAGTCTTTAATTGCCAGTAGTAACAGCTGCGGGGGTGGATGGGAGAATGAGAACAGTGTTACAAACTCCTCTCTACAGTTGAATCATTAATTTAAAAAGTAAACACCAGTCTGACATTTCATGTAATTGCCTCCATTCAGTCATCCTCTTTCAAAGATCATCATTCCTCTAACAGTTAGACTCATTATGGACACTTGAGACTCAGGGATGTTTATTTCCCTAATTCCAAATCAGTATTTGAATATTTAATAGATTAGAATTTTTTCATTCTGTGTGGATTTACCACATCAGTTGTGGAGTGTCAATATAACGGTTTATTGCCATAGGAACGATACATGAGGTACGAAATACCATGTATAATCCTCTCCTCCAAAAATTAATTACTCATTCGAGTAAAATGACACCTGTCAAGTGTGGTAGCATGAATATTTTATTAGTGCCAACAAAGGTGATGATAGTCTGTACTGGGGCACCCAGCATAAACCAGGTAAGACTGATGATCAAAAAGTTCAAATGTCTTACAATACTATTTTGCGTATTTGGGGAATATGTGTTTCCCGAAAGGCAGCCTGCTCCTCAAAGTGCTTTGCCATGAAAATCCCCATTCAATCCACAAATTACGACAGGAGTCATAGCATGCCACCCTCTGCCCAACTAACTGTTCTCAGCTCGCTCTCTCTCTGACTCCCTCCATCTCAGGGTGATTTCAGATGAGACGGGGCGGCATTCGCCCCGTCCTGGAATCACCCAGATGATTCCCTGCCGGGATCACTCCAGATGATTCCCCGCCAGGATCACGGCCCCGCCCCCCCCGGCCCTCCACGCTCCCCCGCCGCCCACCCTCTGGGGAGATGGGCGGGTGCCGCGGCCATTGCGGCCGCAGCTCCCGCCCGATTTGACCACGGCCCGGAATCTCGCTGGGGATTCCAGGCCGTGGTCGCCGGCCAGATTTTACTTTTTGTTGGTTCCCGCCAGGGATCTCTTTGACCACGCTTTCANGGGGAGATGGGTGGGCGCCGCGGTCAATGCGGCCACAGCGCCCGCCCGATTTGACCACAGCCCGGAATCCCGCTGGGGATTCCAGGCCGTGGTCGCCGGCCAGATTTTACTTTTTGTTGGTTCCCGCCAGGGATCTCTTTGACCACGCTTTCAGGGATTGTCCGGCAGGGATCCCCGGAAGCGTGGTTGAAATTGACCCCATGTGGGAATCGATCGTGGTGAACATCTGGCAGCTGCCTAACAGACGTTCAGGGCACTTTGGCCCCATGTGGGTATTGACCGTGGTTCACTGTGATCTCATCACATCTGAAAATACCCTTAGTAACAAGCACTTTGCAATTTTACTTCACAAGAATTGGAGTCTAAAGGGGTGACTTGAAAGTGCAGAAGTAGCAGCTGGTGCCATTAGAGGAGCTGAGACTAACTTCCCTTTTTGCAACTCACTGTGTGATCATCAAAGCGTGGCAAAATGCAGGAAAGCTGGATCAAAATTTTATACATGTTAAAAATAACTTCATGTAATCTGGGCACTTGTGTATACTTTCGATGAGACCTAAAAAGCAAGGAGCTGTGTGTGCGTGAAAGAAGGAAAGGGGAAGTAAACTTATCATGTGGCTTCCATATCTTTCTGCATGAGAGAGAATTGGGGTGTGAACTTGGGCAACCTGACTACAGCTCTTCCTGGACTTTCATTGATAAAGGGCTTACCCCACCTTACTTTCCCCTGTGACCTTGTTGGGCAGTGTCTCCTGTTCTGGGGTAAACCAGTTAGCAAGACCTGTAACCCATCAGCTACTACAGCTTATGTTATTTGTTGAAGTTCACTTTGAAAATTAATACAAATTCCACACTGAACTTGGGTCTGTGGGATGCTTCAGGGGTGCAACCAGGAATAGGTGGGTCCAGATGAAGGATCTGTGTAATGGGTCTATTAACGCTAACTGCAGGCCTCATTTGGTCCCTGGACCTGAGATTTCCCATCCCTGTTCTAGGTCAATAATTCCCAAGCTTTGTCCCGGGTGACTCCTATTTTCAGACTGAAATGTAATCCTATTACCCCAGTCATGTGAAGTATTTCCAATATCAGTGAGGTTTACAACTCCATTCACAAATGTCATGACCCCTTGACATTCAGGGCACTTTGGCCCCATGTGGGTATTGACCAAGGTTCACTGTGATCTCATCACATCTGAAAATACCCTCAGTAGCAAGCACTTTGCAATTTTACTTCAGAAGAATTGGAGTCTAAAGGGGTGACTTGAAAGTGCAGAAGTAGCAGCTGGTGCCATTAGAGGAGCTGAGACTAACTCATGACCCACAGTTTGGGAACCTCTGCTGTAGATGGAGATCACACTGCAGTTTAGTAGCTGGTTTTGATCTGTTTAAAACAATGGGTGAAAAAATGAGACAGCAGCCACCACACTTTGGGCCAGTGGGGAGGGCAGTTCAAATGAGCCCCCACGCCCCTCCCCCCAAGGGAATCTGGATGGAGGGGCTGCTGTCATAAGGCCCTCTACTCAACAGGTCAGCCTAGGAGCTGGCCACATGGGTCAAGACCCCTGGACCCTGCTGCTGAGCAGGATTGGTTCCCCGGGAGGAGCTACTGCCAAACAGCTGATCAGGGGGCTTGGAGGATTGGGTTCACCCTGGCTGACAAACACCTAATGGAGAGGAGGAAGCTCCTCTACTCCTTTGGGGGGCCCTGATCAGCTGTTTGATGGCCTGGGTGAGCACGTTCCTTTGGTCTTGATCCTTGGACCTCGCCTTGCATCGTGGTTGCATGGGCTTATTAGACAGGCAGCAGTTCCATGACCCAACAATAGCCCTGGTGGGGAAACAGTACCACGTGCTACATCACCAGCCTTCTCTGGCCAACGCATCCTCTAGCAGTTAGGCACCTGCCCCAAGGCAGAAGTGAATGATCATTTGGTAGTCACCTAACTGATGGGCAGGTGACTCGCGGCTACTGTGGGCTACTGTCTCATTTGTTTTCATCCATTGTTTGATTTGGTTTGCAGAGAGAATTCCAAGGTGCATACTCAGTGGGATACTCTATGGTATCCCACTAGAATAAGGCATTTATTAGACTGCATTTGGCAGACTGGAGGCATTTTTAGATGTGACGCAGTTGTGTGTGTTTTGGCATTAAACGTGCATATTAGGATATTGGCTGCACATTTAAATGTCTCTTGCATGTGTTTCAAAATATTCGCATTTTGGAACCCTCGATATCCAGGTTTTCCAGAATGTGCATTTTAAAACTGCCGCAAGTTGCCTGGACAGGGGGAGGGGCCCCTGAAGGAGCGCACGCTCTCTTCCACTCTCCCCGAAGCTGGGGAGACTCCCCTGTGCTGTCAAAGAGCTTAGATTGCTGCTTTGTCTCTCTCTCTTCCCTCCCCCTGCTGTCAGAGAGCTTGCTGCTGCTGTGAATGAGGGGGAGGCATGGGTGCTTGTTGAGAGTGCAGCTGGCTGCATGCATTCGGTAGCGGAGCAGCCACTGTGGCTGTGCTATGAGAGAAGGGGAAAATACGCAAACAGGCTGAATGTTTAAACTGCACTCCTAGTATTTCGCAGGTCTGGGGGAGTGGGGTTCTTATAAACTCGCGAATCCCCCAGGAATGTCTAAAAATGCCTTGAATGCAGAACTGACCACTGTACCACAGGAAGGATGATAATGCACTGGAAATGTATACTTGTCTTTCCCACAGCTATATTTCCCATGTATCAATAATAATGATGTCATAAATGTATAGAGAATAAATAATCTCATCATAGAAGCATGGAGCTGGTAGGAACCCCCAGGGTTATCTAGTCTTCCAGTTCACTGCCATTAAGCAAGATTCACTGTCCCAACACCATCCCTGAAAGAAGGCCGTCTAAAAAAGCCTCCAGTGATGGGGACTCCAAAACCTCCCATGGCAGTTGTTCACTGCCTAACTGTTATGGTAGTTAGAAAATTTTTCCTAATGTTTAGCCTAAATCTTTTTTCCTTTACTTTAAACTCATTAGCTCTTGTCGTAACTTCAGCGACCAGAGAGAACAAGTGGGTGCTATTTTGCTTGCAGCAGCCTTTGACATATTTGAAAACTGTAATTATGTCCACCCCCACATGTTATTTTCTTCTTTCTAAGCTAAATACTTGCAGTTATTTTAGCTTCTCCTCATCTCCTATACCATTATTGTTGCTCTCCTCTGAATTCTCTCCAGCTTGTCAGTATCCACCTTAAAGTGAAATCATCCCCCAATCTGAACATTAGGAGTACTGCTGCCCAGCTAGTCCTCTCCCATTTCGGATTGTCCCAACAACCATAATGTCCTAATATAACGCTATACATGTTATCTGGTGAAGAAGCTCCGCTCATATGTCTCGGACTCCGACCTCACCACTGCCATCTATGTGTTCGTCACCTCGAGGCTAGACTATTGCAGTGGTGTTGACCTCTGAGTGTACCGCTTAATCACCCCCACCCCTAATTTCTATGTGGAGCTCAGAGCTTGTACTAATTCTGATGTAGAATGTGAGCATAGAGGCTATTGATGATTAAAGAAGCACAAAAGATCAGATATATCTCTGTAACTTAAATAGATTACTGTGGCCAACAAGAATAAGGGAATGATATGCACCACTGTATTGACACAGGAATTTTGCCATGATCTTGGGGGGAGTAGGATGAGGCTTTAAATGCACTGTCACTCAAGCACAGTGGACAACAGCTCAGTAACATTCAGTAATAAACAACTGATTTAGTTGCTGTGCTCGGATAATTTATTCCTAAAAGGCCTCTCTTTCAGAATGGGTATCTCACAAATGTGTGAAAGACTTTTACTGAAGCTTATAGAATCTCTTTGTGAAGCAAGCCTATTCAGGCTGAAGGAAAAAAAGAAATAGTTGTAGTTATTGGGCCCAATTCTGTATTCCTTGCATTGGCATAAATGGAAGTATTGGGTTCATAGAAAATGTAGGATCTGGCCCAGTGACTTATCTCACAGGGCCTTTCCCCCCCTATTTGGCATTCCAACAAGTTATTGTGTGGACCTCAAAACAAACTAAGCCATATCACATACCGTGAGTCTATGTCATTTCTGCCTTTTTAGCAATCGTCTTTTTTTTTTTGCCTCACTAGGCTTATCAACGCTGCAAGCCGTGCTGGATTCTGCAGCTGAAAAGAAATGGCAAGTGACTGCTATCAATGTAGGAAATATCAACAATGACAGAAAGGATGAAACTTACCGTTCGTTATTTCAAGATCTGGAGGTAAAAAAGGAAAGACGAGTGATTCTGGACTGTGAACGGGATAAAGTCAACGACATTGTCGATCAGGTTTGCTACCCTCTATTTTTCAATGATGGAAGGATGTGGAATCCTGTTTGGCAGTATAATTATATGTGACAAGTGCTCGTGTAGTGCTGCTTAAGCAGCAGATTTTATTTGCCTTGGGTTCAATGTTGGCAAGCAATTGCTTTCTCCTTTGCATCTTTTGGCAATAGCAACTATGCTCTAATAATACTGATGTATTAAGAAGAAACTCTGAGTAATCAAGTAAAACCCCAAAGTCGTTTGCTTTTGTGTGCTTCTATTATATTTATACAGTACTGAATACAGAGTTAATCAACAATAAATAGATTTTTAAGCAGCAATTAATATTTAATATGAATAAGTATTATCTTTGAAATTCCTTATAATTTAACAGCTATATAAGGAATTGCCAACTGCCTAGTTGTTAAATCTCTCTAATAAATATATTAAATAACCAATTTAGTTTTAAATAGCCTAAAACAACTGCTGTGGTTAAATCAAATCTATTTACCCTATAATATATAATGTTAAATGTTTTCTTTAGTTATACTTGTATAACACCATTGAAATCAACATGTGAAATTTGGTGCTACTTTTCCTGTCTTGACATAAATTTATCAGATGTTTATCCCTACATATTTTGGGTGTTGTCATAAGTTAAATGAGTGAATTTAGTGAATCACTTTCCTGTTCAGATTGCTTCTTGCCTCCCTGCTTTTGAAGGTCTGGAGAAAACTAAGGTGTGCCTCCTGTGCTTTGACTTGATCTCAAAAAAACCAAACCTGTTCACTATGTACATGTGTTTTTAGGACTGGAAGCTCTGTCTCTATTTCTTGGAAACAGTGGACAAGATGATGGCTCAGTGGGCAACTTGCTTCAGTTACCAAGCAGGGAAATGCAAATGTTTTTTAACCAAATAGTGCTTCCTCCCCTTTTAAAATTCTCAAATGCTTGCAAATCAGCCTGAAGAGGAAAAATAAGAGCAGGAGTGCCATTCTCAACTTCAGAAAGGGAGTAGGCAACTTTCAACAGGAGCCCACTCTGCTTTTGGTAGCCAGCCCTTGGATTGTAAAAGGCCAGAGATGCAGGATGACCCTAAGCTATTGGTTGTCGGTATATCAAGTACTTGAATGGTATTCGGGTACTGATTGGGGTACCTAAGACTGTGGGTCTTACCATCAGGTGCCAAATCAGGTACATGTTTCAGCTCCACATAGGATTTTTCTAGAAACCATTTTTGTATTGGCAGGGTTTTGTGTGTGTGAAGTTTGTCACTGAATGTGTATATTTGTGTGAACGTTAGCACTTAGGTGGCTAGGCAATCATTATTATCCACATTACAGATGGGATTAAAGTTTAAGTGTAAATATAACCCAATCCTAACTAAGAGATCAGAAGGTCCTCACTATCAAGCTGGATATCATCGTCAGAAGTAGCATAATTATAGGCTTGAAAGGTCAGTATGAGAAAAGGGGTCGTCATAGGAAGGTAAGGTGTGAACAAAAAAGGGAAGTGAGTTATAAGCCAAGAGACAGGCTTGGAGACAAAGTAATTCAAACGATCTATTTTATTGGGCCAACTTCTGTTGGTGCAAACATGCAAGCTTTCAGGCCATACAAGCCCCTTTCTCATCTCTGTAGCAAGTCAGAAATGTATAGACTTAGCAAATGCAGGACAGGTGTCTAAGGTTTGTAAGTGCAGGGCAGTGCCGACCAGAGAGGGGCTAATCAAGGCAGGCCAAACAGCCTGAAATGGTCTAGTTGCTTAAACAAAGGCTGTGACAGCAAACAGAGGGTTTGTATTCTGGTGGTGACCAGTCAGCAGCCTGGTGCTACTCACCTGACAATCACGTCTGGGCAGTTGAAGTCTGGCTGAGATTCAAGAACCATGGCTCCCCAATCTGCTTTCACATCAATGTGGCGCAGTGGTTTGTACCTGCACACTATGACCCTGTGGGGCTATGTTCAGTATTCATGGTACCTGACACCTGAGCTATACCAAACCCCATAACTTCTACTTGCTTTGTGCTTCCACCAGGAATCTATATCTGGCCCTGCTCATTTTTATGGTCTTGGCATCATATTTTTTGTGCATGTGTTCCACACTCTTTCTCTAGGATAACCCCTGTCATCGAGTAAGGGTACTTTTAGACAAGCACCTCTCCACATATTATATATGTTGCAGGGCACCCGTAGGGCACTACTGCATCCTTGAAACATATATGGTGGTTGGGTAGTGGGTGGGTAGGTGCTCGTCTAAAAGCACTCTCAGTGACTGGGGGACAACAGATGAAAAGGTGAAACTGACTACTGAAACAAGCTATAATCAAAGCGCTGTCAGATACACAAAGCAAACAAACAAGAAAATAGGAGTGATTTTGTTCCCTCCCATTTTTTCCAGTCATTTAAAATTTGTCAAAGAGCTTTGTGATACTTAAGCTGGAATTGCTTTCAGGGCCTAATCTTGCAAACCAAGCACAGGACTTTTGTCTAGCAAGGTACTTTATTTTATGCATACAATTAGCCCAGCACTAATTCTGTGCTGCAAGCTAAGCATGTTGTCATTGGACATTTTACAGGATTTAGGATCTGAGTACTCAGTAGCTTGGATGATTCATCCCCTAATGCTTACTTCTATTAATAGTCCCACTGATACTGATTTAAATACCAATCCTCAATTTGCAACTCAGGATTGCATTCTTTCGCAATTTTATCATGCGCATTGTGATTCTAGGTGTGTTTGAATCACATGTGCATGCCAATATCATGAGAATGCTCAGTTCCATTCAAAGGTCTTTTCTATCTCCTGAAGGCTCAACAAATAGAAAACATAAGGGCCTAAAGATACAAGCTAAATTTTCATCTTTATCTTTTAAAAATCTACCACTTCTTAAAAGTTCAAATACCACAATTATGTGTACCTTGGAATTCTATGAGTAATAGCCTGATCCTCATAGCATTCTGCTCAAGTTTAATCACAAATACAGTTCTTCCTTGTTTCAGCACAAATAACCAATATTTTTGATATTTTGCTGCTAGCTAGGAACAGATGTGATGGCTTTTTTTGGTCATTTGTACATGTTGCCACATAAGTAAATTGTTTTTGAGTTTTGCCATGCCTATACCTCCATGTACAATTTGAGTGTGATCATTTCCCAGATTTTATTTAGGCATCTGGTATTTCATAAAAAGAAAATTAATAACAGCAAAAGCTCATTACGAGTTGTGTGGTACATTGATTTGTACAAGTTTAAAAATATTCTCAACAAATGGAAATCCAGGGATAATGAGGCACTAATCACTCTGTAATACTAAAACACCTGCTAAGATGTAAGACACACATCTTATGTGGAATACTGAGTAGCTGAGCTAAGCTAAAATTTCTAACAGACCAAAGTCTGACTGTTGAGAAAATAGGTACATCTTTTTGATGGATCCTATCACTGAATCTCATGCTTGAAGAAGAAAGAATTTATTTTGAAGCAAGGATTTACAATTGTGAGACCTAAGAAAGCATTTAAAATTATCTACTTGCTTCTTAATGTGATCATTTCTTATAAAAAAATGTATCCAGAGCAAATTCTTGTTTTCCTTGTAGCACGAGAGACAGCAACAGACAAAGTGTTTGGGTTAAAAAGGCCGCAACCCATTATTAACTCACTTCAATCTGGAAAAGGGCAAAAGTCCCTTTAAATCTTGCCAGGTCTATTAACATATCAATTCCTAGACATAAAACACTGCCCAATGATCTAACTGACTAGGACTCCACTCTAGCCAGCATCTGGAGGGAGGGGTGGCCAGTGTCCCAAGCGAGGGATCGGTGTTGTTCTGCTTATCTGGTTGTGCTAGCCAAATCACTCCCCCCACCCCCCGGACTAGAGGTGAAACTCTGGGTCACTTATCCCCTGATCAACAGCCTCCACCTCTTAGTAGGTCCCTCAGTTTAAATCCAATTCCAAATTTCCATCACATTCCAAGTAAAGCCAAACTATCAACCTCCACCACTGAAGCAGACAGCTTTGCTTGCTTGTCCCCTACCATTATCAAGACAGACTAGACCAGGGTCCGTAACTTTTCATTATTCCAGGATTTCCATTTGTTGAGCATGTTTTTAATCTTGTATAAATCAATTTACCACACAACTTGTAATGAGCTTTTGCCGTTATTAATTTGCTTTTTATCTTGGTGCCATCAACCCATTCAAGGTCACTTAACTGTAATGCCCTCCTAGACCCATCTGTACACAATCCCACAATGAGCTTGCTTGTCATGAACACACCAAAAAGGCAACCGTAAAGGCCATTTTAAACAAGAGCACCTCACTACTGTTGACACATATTCTCTGCAGTGTGGTGACCATAGCAGCCAATATTTTTAGGGTAATAGACCATCTAATTTCACACTGCCTTTTCTCCTGCTTGTGCCAGGACTCTAGTAGTCACTTCAAAAGTGGACTCTGCCCCAGTTCAAGGTGCCTGGCCATCCTACAAAAGAAGGAAATGGCTGTCCATTATGATGCAATAATGCCTGGTGCCAATCCCCTACTCCAGAACTTGAGACCAAACCCGATTACCTGAGGTTAGGAAATTGACAGTTGCCTCCACCCCCCGCTTCCGACAACCTGAATTCCTGAAATTCACCAAAAGCCCTTTCGTAGGCAGTCCATGTGGGGACCAGGTACAATGGAACCTTCAAAGGTATTAATGAGTTCTAAAACCCAAGGTTTCACAGGTTGGCAAGGATGGGATCTGCTGCTTGGTTGGCCCCTGGAGCCAGCTCCCTGATCTCTCCATCTGTAATCAAGAAAGGGCATTGGCTATGTCATTGTTCAATGCTGGTATATGCTTGGCAGTAAAAGAGATATTGTGCTTCAGGCTTACTAAAACAAATAACGTGATGATCTGCATGGCCCTAATTGATTTGGAGGAAAGGGAGGAAAGAAAGTTAAACACATGTACAACTGACATGTTATTGCACCAGAACCAAACTCTGCAGTTAGCAATTGGTCTGTTCACAAGTGGACCACTACCACTATATGAAAAAATTCCAGGATAGTCAAATTCCTGGTAACGCCCTTCTGTCACCAATATGCAGACAACACCCAGTTGTAGTTATCTTTTTCATCTGACCCAGGACTGCCGTCTCCTTGATGACCTGGTATCCGGCTGCTGTGGGGGATTGGATGAGGTTGAGCCGATTAAAGCTCGATCCCGATAAGATGGGGGTGATGCTGGTGGGTGGGGTCCACGATCTGGGGGATGGGAATACTCCTGTTATTGGAGGTGTTTGCCCTCCATTTGTTTCATCTGTGCAGAGTCTGGGGGTGCTCCTTGATTCACAGCTGCGCCTTGACTCCAGGGTGCCTTTCGCCAACTACGTCTGGTGAGAAGACTCTGCCCATATGTCTCAGACTCGGACCTCGCCACCCTCATCCATGCATCATCACCTGAAGACTAGACTATTGCAATGCACTCTACATGAGGCTACCCCTGGTGATGTTTTGGAAGCTGCAGCTGGTGTAGAATGCTGCAGTCCATCTCCTTACAGGGACAGGCCGCAGGGACCACATTACACCAGTGCTCTGAGCATTGTACTGGCTGCCTTTTGTCTTCCGGGCCCGAGTCAAGGTGCTGGTTTTAACCTCTAAGGCCTTAAATGGCCGGGGCCCTGCTTACCTGAAGGATCACCTCACCCCCTGTGGTCATCTGGGAACACCCTCTTGGAGGTCCCATGTTTCCGGTGGGTCCAAATGGACAGGTGGCTATTCTTGGCAATTGCACTGTCACTTTGGAATGCCATCCCAGCGGAGATTCACCTCAGCCCTGATCTCCTTGCCTTCCAACGAAGCTGCAAGACCTGGCTCTTCCATCAGATGTTTGGTGAGGGGGAGGGTGGGATGGATTAGAGGGTATGGGGAGGGGTTGCACTGCTCACTTCGATTTTATGTCTTGTTCTTATGATCTTATATTTTTGTACTTATTTTTTGTATTTAAATTATTGTGGTTTTTAATTCTGATTGTGAGCCTCCCCAAGTCACTTTTTGGGTGAGAGGGGTGGGGTAGAAATATTTATAATAATAAATAAGTTTATTAAATGTTGTTAGCCCCATGGCTATCACAACTAGAAGCACATAATAAAACAAGCATAATATAAAATAAATTACAATAACTATCAACATATAATTCTTGACACGACCCATACAAAACCACCCTCAGGGGGACATATTTAGGTATACAGACTCAGGACAACACCCAGCCTTCGTATATCCTGGTAAGGCATAAGGTCTGAAGCAAACCGTCTGCAAATATTTTTACACCTGAGGGCAAAGATGGCAACCACTTTGGTTCTTGAACAGTCAATATCTCCTAATAGGTAAATCAACTGCTGGATCTTTGGCTGGTCCAGATCCCAGCCAATATGAGTTTGTAGAAAGTTTTGATGTAAGTTGTAAAGGGGACAAGTGATCAAATAATGGGTCAGATCCTCTATCCCCTCTCCACATGGGCATATCCACTCGGCATAAGGAGTACCTTGATATCTTCCTATCAAAACTGCTGTAGTCATTGTCTGAAATCTCAAAGTTGTAAACACTTTTCTGAGCTTTGGATCTTTGAGAAAGTGGAGGTATGAGGCGCACCCCGCCCCCGTGATGGAATTTCATATTTATACAAGGGAGAGATCAGATTTTCACTAGCCAAAGTTCTCATTTTCTGGTGATCAATATCACTGATTTGCTGATTAATAAGCTTAAATATTTGCGAACTAGAATATCCAGATAAAAAAGTTTCAGTAAAACCCAAGGAGGCCAGTTAAGCTGTAACTGAGATCCACCAGATGTCTGTACCACCAGTAGGATCACTATATTTGTCCCTTACCACCATGGACACTAGGGAGGAATCTGGAACATCCCTCAATTTAGCCCAAACTTTCAGGAAGTGCCTCTGTGCCAATGCTTTCAAAGAAAGGTCGCCTAGTTCCAGTGAAATAATCACTGCACTAGTGGCCGGCAGAAGCCCCCAAACCCTCCGCCAAAATTGGCTAATTACTATCTGCAATCTATCCAAAGCCACCTGTTCATATCCCCATATTGGCAGCCCATATAATAATCTTTCCACTACCTTAGCCATCAAGATCTTCTGTACTGCTCTAATGCAGTTTTGGCCATGACAATAAAAGAAGCGCTGGATTGCCGAGGGTTCTACTTGTGCTTTAATCTTGGTTGCCAGTATATGGGGATGCCAAGTCCCGTTAGCTGCAAAAATAGTCCCTAAGTGTTTATAGGAGCACACTTGTTCTAGCCTATGTCTCTGCATAGCCCGCCTGAATTTTTTGAATCGTTTTGCACAAACCAGGATTTTAGTTTTTTCATAGTTTATACCAAGGTGCTTATTGGATCACCTCGCTACAAAATCATTCAGGGAACTGTCCAAACCACATTTAGAAAGAGATAACAGGACCGTATCATTGGCATACATCAGGATGTGCACTTTTTCTTTGCCTATACTGGGAGGATGATACCGCCCCGGATTCTTATGCTCCATTATAAGAGAGTTCACATAAATGTTAAAAAGTGTTGGTGCTAACAAGAATCTTTGTCTGACCCCTTGATAGGTATACACCGGTTCAGACAATGCCCCACTAGGAGGCATTCTCACCCTCAAATATGTGTCAGAATATGAGGATTTAATTAGTGCAGCCAACCGCCTATCTATATCTAGGTGTTCTCGTTCTTCCCACAAAAGTGACCTGGTGGCATGCCATCCTGGCCTTCCCTGTGCATGCTTAATTCTGGGTCTTGCCAATGGGGATGCCATACCACCCCTTGGCCATTGTGCGGCCCTACCAGAGCCTAGGGACTGACCCCTGCCCATCGTATTCAGCACCAAGCGTTCTTGTGCCACGACTGTCCAGACTACCTGGCTGTCTTTCTACTTGTGTGTGTGTGTGTTTGTTTGTTGTGTTATTTTTAGGTTCTCCCTGCCTTTCTGCCAGCTGAGACAGAAAGTGATGTGGGGAGGGATCGGGTGAGATTTTTAGACAGTACTACTTGGTGGCTATGTTGCTTGATAAATGAAATGTGTGCTTTTAAGTTCCTTAGGCGCACTGTTCTTAAGGGTGCTAAGACCATCTTTCTAAAGGTCTTTTTGGGGATGGTTGTGAGCAGGATGTTCCCTAGCAGTCTTTTAAATCTGGCCCTAACACTCCATTAGGTCATGTATTTATTTATTAAATATGAACTCTTGTAGCTGTTCCGAATGGTGCTGGGGCTGGTCAGTCCGGCGTCCCTCAACC
>QEPC01002344.1:249117-267634 GCA_003113815.1 Sphenodon punctatus | reverse complement strand
GATATCAAGGTCCATCTGGATTTGGAGAAAGTTTACAAGCCCCTGAGTGTCTAATGCCCTATGAGGTAAAAAGCCATACCTCCTCCTTTTGTTGAAATGAAAGAGGAGTGCCGGTGCCCAGTGTGATAGTGAGTGCCTAGCCCACACCACCAACTTGCCCCCAATGGATGCTGCTGGTTGGCCTCCTTCTGACTTGTTCACGGAGGGGGGTGGTCTAGGCAGTCACAGGAGATTATGGTCTTTATTATTATTATTAACAAACATTTATATAGCGCCAGCAGTGTACCTGGCACTTTACAAAGTAATAAAATAGACACGGTCCCTGCCCCTCCTCCTGTGCTTCTCTGCACTGCATGAGCCCCCACCTCAGACTCCTAGGTCCCCAGCATGAGGGATGACTCTTTACTTCACTGTGCACTCTGCTACCTCTTGCTTCCCAACACTTCATCAGAGCAGAGACTGCAGCCCAGCTGGGAAGTGGTGGGGACTAGGATGCAGATATACAGTGTCAGCATGGGAGGCCACCGCTTTTCTTCCAGTGCATTTATTTAAATTACCTGCCATATTACCGGCTGCTGCTTGCAGGGTTTTTTCCCTCCTTAAAGAGAGACCATTGTGTAAATTTTTTCATATAACAAACAAACTCTAATTTTCACATGGAAAGCACTAGGGCGTCTAGTGCAGTCCCCTTCAACTATAGAAGTAATTACATCAAAGATACACGGGGAAAGAAAGCTGCAATACTGATCAACACATTTGGTCACCAACTGGTAGTGTTTGCTCTACAAAGTCCCATTGAATAGTATAGACGCTGTTCAATGAAACTTTGCAACTGCCTTAACTATAGAGCAACTACTGTGACTCTATAATAGAGTGGTGGGGGATGTATCCATTGAACTCAGAGGGGAAGGGGAGAACAAGGTGGGGAGGGGATTGTCCTACAAAAGGGGAAATACAACAAAGTAGTAGCTACTGATAGTAAATAACTTAGGGTATTTTCAGACGTTACGTGGTCAATGTCAACCACAGTCAATTCCCTGTGGTGTCTTGGACCATGTCACGTCTGTTGGGGGGGACGGATGTTCCCCCCCAGATGTTACCATGGCGGGGAATCACATTCACCGGAGGCCGTCGCGTGGTGAAGGCGATTCCCTGCCGTGGTGACCCCCGCCGTCACGTCTGGACGGTGGCCACGGCCCGGAATCCCCGCAGGGATTCCAGCCCGTGGCCATAGCGGGCGAGCGCTGCAGCGGCATTGGCTGCGGCAGCCGCCCATCTCCCCAGAGGGTGGGCAGCGGGGAGCGTGAAGGAGGCGGGGCCGTGCGGCTGCACGTTGCGCTGCGTGGCCCCGCCCCCTCCCTGATTCCCCGCCGGGATCCCCCAGCATGTCTGTTAGGGTGTTACGGGTCATCCTGGCGGGGGATGAATTCATTGATTTCGTGACGGGGCCAATTGAAAACACCCTTAGTTACCTGTAACTAGACAGTGATAGGATTTACAAATTACTGTCATGTCTGAAGAAACAGAGCAAAACAGAGGTATAAAGGGTGGGGTGGGATAAAGGGCAGGTGTCCATTGTTCTTAGTGGGAGGGAGAGGAGAGAATGAGATAGGGAGTGGAATGTAAAGCAAAAGGAGAAATACAACAAAGTGGTAGTTATTGATAGTAAAAAAACCTAAAATCAGGGGCATAAAAAGGTTCAGGAGGGCCTGGGCTCAGCCCAAAATTATGCCTCCCACAAGGGTGACTCAGAAGTAAAATAAACTACAGTGTACAGAATAGTTAGAATACATTAATCTCCAAAATTCTCTTCAAAACATCAAAACCGACAAAGCAATAAGCAAGAGACATTTGTGCTTCAGTCCTTTTTCACAACATCACCACAGGACCCTACTGGAATTCTACAATCAAGATCTATATGGGTAAGCATGACCTAAGAAATTTGCACATCACCCTAACTCTGTCATTTTATATTATTCTATTTATTTATTTATTTGAGTTATATATTATTCTATTTATTTATCTGAGTTGCAGGTAAGAACTGGATCCAGTTCTTACCTGCAAGTGCTGAAAGATTGAGCTCAGGGGAAAGGAGCAGAGGTCACATCATGGGGTTCAAACACCTTCCCAGCAAAGTCTATTCCAGAAATTCTACACACACGCACACACACAGGCACCCATGCACACCTATGTGTAGAATGGAGACACACACACTCACACCTGTACAATGGCACGCATGCATGTACACACACAGACACACACACCCAGACACATCCCTGACCTGCATAGTGACACACACACAGTGTGTGCGTGCACAGTGGTGCACGCACACACTCACACCAAGCCATCCCTGCATAGTGGCACATGCACACGCACCTACATGTATACATGCACATACTTATGTTTAATGCTTCCAGCCCAAGTATCCTTATCCTTTGTTACCCTGAGATTCTCCTAGGAACTAACTCCAATATAGGGTCAGGGATCCCCGTATAAAAGCTTTAGTTTCCTCACCAAAAAGTCACAATAGATGATTATTATGATTAAAATACTACAATTTATTGCCCTGCCAAACTGGCTTACACACTACTATAAAAGCACTACAGAAGCAAGCAAAACAGGTTCTTGATTACAAAATATATATTCTTGGAGAATATATCTCACCAAACAGATATCGTAGGTCCTGTAAAAGTTGCTCAGGGTCTGTGGGATCCTGCTGAGGAAGATAAGATGTTAACTTGCTGCTATGCAGGAGACTTGGTAAGAATTAAAGTAAAATAGTAAAAATAAAAGATAGAAAAGATAAAGAAAAATATAAAACACAATTTATTCAGAGGTTGAGGAATGGCCCCTCAACAGGCAAGGAGCATTACAGCTCCAAAAAGGGAGGGAAAAGACAGTGAAGCACTTGGGGAACTCTGCCCACAAGGCTGAGTAAAAAAATTGAAAGGAAACAGTCCCATCTGAGACCAATACAGTGCTTCCCTAAAGAAAAGTAAAGTTGGCAAGTAGGGACAAAGATTAGAGATAAGTAGGAATTGCCCTTTTCTCGGACAAAAGATTAGAAAATCCCAACTGGGAATTAAAATAACTTAAAAAAGAATAAAGAAAACAAAACAAAAGAGAAATTAAAACAAAAATGGCTTGGAAATAGTGAAAAATGAGAAAATGAAATTTAAAAAATGAAATAAAAATAAAATAAAAGAGAAAAGAAGAAGCTTAAGATGCTTAAAAATAGCTTTAAAATGGAAAAGAAAAGACTTAAGAAAAGACCTAGGAAAAAGACATGAAAAGTAAAGAATTAAAGGGGGAAAAAAACAACTAAGTCCCTTCAGGCCTATTCAGACTTTTGCCTTTCAGCAAGTGTCCATAACAAGCAGGATCTTCCCCTTGTCAACAATATCTTGTGAGTTTTATAGGATTTCTGAGAGTCTTTCAATATGGCTGCCATGTGTTCCTACAATCAGTGGCAAACAGGTCAGGGGTTCTCCAATAAAAATGAGGTTTGCTTCTTGCCAAGTGATGACGCTAAAGAAAAATGTTTTTGGTTTTCATGTCTCCACTGTTCTTGATTATTTTGACTTCACCCTTCCTTACTTCTATGAACCAAGACCATAGTAACCTTTTACCGGTTTTGATCTTTGTCCCACTTCAACAGAGTCTTTCAGTTTCACTGGAGTTCTATGAAACCCAATGGAATCTATTAGCCTCACTGAAGTTTTATTAAATTCTATTAATTCTACATAATTTCATATATGGATTCTTTTTAGGAAGTTGTTGAAAAACAGAGGTTAGATCTGCCTTGGTTCTACCTAATTTAGAAAGTAAGTTTTAGAGCAACATTGATTTCTAAATTCTGAGTCATTAAGACACAGTTCAAAAGAACAATTACTTATATAACTGAAGGGGGTATTTAGGTATAATTTGAAGCCAAACTTTAGGTTGAAATAAACTTTAGTTTACTAATTAAATGCATCACTCTCAATGTCTATAGTCTCCCTTATTTGGCTTAAAATCTAAACCTATTTCAGCATTAAGATATGANCTGTAGATAGTGATATGATTTACAGATTTCTTTATTGAGTTGTGAAGCCTATGTCCAAATTTAGTCTATTATTTTTAGTATCTAGTAGAGCTATACATTTTTGTTCCCAAGCCCACCTTTTAAAAGTGTTGCATAGGTTTCCTTTTAAAACAGGACAGAGAGGTCCTCAATGGAGTGGTCACTTTGAGAGAAATGAATGCCAACAGTAGAATCTGTGTTCTTGTCCATGATCTTTTTCCTGTGTGAGTTCATGCATTTGTGCAAAGGTTAGTGGGTTTCACCTAGAGCTGAACTGAATAATGCTTCCGCGTACTTGGGCCGAATTTTGATGATCCGAAGTTCCGGGTCAGGTACCCGGCAGCACTTTGGAATTGCCAGTGAAGCTTCGGGGCTTTGACAGTGAAGCGCCACCTATCAGAAATCCCTGGAAACTTTGGAACATCAGAACCTCGGAAATCTTCTGTGCCAAGTTGGCACCTCAGCACATGTTGCCATGTGCAGCAGCTCCAGCCTTAATTGCCTAGCCATTCAAGGTGTGCAGAATGTGCATAACAACACATCCACTACCCCATGCTCCCTCCCTCCCCTTAATCCCCTAGCCAGTCAGGGTGCACAACACCACATTCAGCCCAGACATATAGTTAGGATATCATCTAGTTATAGTTTAGGAATAAAAATTATAATATCATCATATAGTTATAGGAGTAGGGTATTATATAGTTAGGGTTTAGCTAGCAGGCAGCATGGCAGAGGAGCAGGCCGGGGCAGTGGAGAAGTCTTCTGACTCTGAGGCGGAGGTCCAGGTGGTGGAGGAGGCAGAGGCAGGGCCTGGACCTGTCAGGCCCTCACAACAGTGTCAGCAGGCACGGCCATCCCCCTCCGGGCACCCTCTTGGCATGGAGGATTGAACGGTGTGGCGCTGAGAGACCAGGGATAGAGAAAGAGCCATCTGGCTCATCATGGTGCTGCTGTCTGACTGCCAAACCAAGCCAACCAAGCAGCAGTAGCCAGCAAGCAATGTGCCCCCTGGAACAGGAATTATTTTTTTGCTTTAAAGCATGACATGCAACCCCCCACCCCCATTCCCCCAGCATCTGGAGGCAGCCAGAGAGACCATCAACAGCACAGAGTGCAATGCAGATTCATCACACCAAAAGATAGCCAGCCCAGAAGACAGCACATTTTTCACACACTCTCTCTCTCTCTCTCTCTCTCTCTCTCTCTCTTAGCATGGAGGATTAGACGGTGTGGCACTGAGAGACCAGGGATAGGAGCCAGGCAGAAAGAGCCCTCTGCCTCATCATGGTGCTGCTGTCTGACTGCCAAACCAAACCAAACCAACCAAGCAGCAGTAGCCAGCAAGCAGTGTGCCCCCTGGAACACAGTTGTTGTTGCTTAAAAAAACATGGCATACAAACCCCTCATGCCCCAGCATTGGCCCTATGCACAGGAAGGCCAGGCAAAACCGTGTCATGCTATGCCAGGACCCCTGCCTCCCCCAGCCCAGCCGATTACTCCCAGTTGTGTAGCAGCACACAGCCAAATTCACCAGAGAATGGGAAATGGTTCTGTGTGTCTGTGTGCCAGTTTTGTTTTTTGGCACTTCTCTTTCTATTGGTTGTAGCTTGTACCAATCAAAACTAGCCATCTGGCTTGGCCAGCCAATTGATTCAAAATCTGCCTGACTCCATGACTCAATTGTCCCCTTCCATCCTCCCCCCGCAACCAATTATGACACTGTTTCCAGAAGCGTCTCAAGCCAGGCCCAGGCACGCAGGAGCTTCCGAAGTTTCCAAAGGGTTCCAAAGTTTTCTGAGGAATGGCCGTGCTCCCTGGAACTTTGGAAACTGCTGTTTCCGGGTTGAAGACCCCAAACGTTGGCAATTTCCAAAGACTTCATTTCAGTACTAGTTTTACCTTGTACCCTGGGTGCATTTGGTGCACTGAATGAGGTTTAACAGATTTTTAGATTTGCAATTGTAGGTTCCTTGTATTCTGAATAGATTTCCATGGGATGTCTGGAAGTTATTCACAGTGAAAATGTGAAGACATGTTTTACATGTCTTGTTCTTGCAGGGCCTTGTTCCTGTAGGGATGGGGGTATCTTTGGTGGTGGGGAGCTTGCTCCAAATAATTACCTGTGAGAGACTGGGAGGTTGTTTGAAAGCCAGAAAAGAGTGGGAGGCACTCAGGAAAGATTTCTTTCAGAGTTTCGTCCTCAACCAGTATGGGCTAAAGATCTTTGATGATTTTGCATGTGGGTTCCAAGCACCTAACCTAATGAAGTCTGCTTTCCGATCCTAATTCATTGCAAGTCAATGAGCTACTTGGATACAAAAGAGGGGCTATATCTTTCCTCCAGAACATTGATTGTAACAAAATGTTTTGGTCCTTCTGTCCCTCTACCATATATGGTTAAAATCAGCCTGTAAGACCCAAAGTTATTGAAGGGGAAGAATGCTCAGTGTAAGTCAGTGGTTTATAGGAGAATAAAAAACAGGCCACAGCTTTAGGTGCATCTGTTTGTTATGAAGTTTTGAGTTATCCTCAATGTTCCTTTCCTTTCCCCAGATTTGAATGAAATTAGCTTAGGTGCTCAAACGTTTTTAAGAAAACAGGTATGACCAGTGGACAGGGTGATTACCTAAGTCTTCTTTCACTAGGAAACCAGGCTAAAACTTTTCATTATACTAAAAGTCAACCTGGAACTAGTTTTTTGTCCTTGAAAATCAGGCTTAATTAAGAATAGATTAATCAGGTCAGATAAAATAAGACCTAAAGTTTCCTTCTGTTCTAAAAAATGAAACTATTTTGAGGTTTGAAAAGTGTTACATAATAGTTTTGCTTTTTAATTGTCTTCCCACTATATGCTTCTGGTCCACATGGGGCGTAGGGATGATGGTATTCTGCCAGCAAAGCCACTCTCATGGCATTTTGTGCGAGCTGGAACCAAGAATCCATGTGAATACTGAGAACTTGTTCTCTCAAGAGCTCTATCCTACTTTGCAGATCAAAGATGAACAGATGAGCATTCACATGTCTCTGAACTAATCTCAGTTGTACCAAACCTGCCTGAGTTAGTTTTTTGTCTTGCTATGTAGGTTGCATGAGGTGTTCTATGCCATGACTCTCTCCAAAATTATTCCCAGAGTCCCTTTACACCAGTTCCCAAACTTTCTCACTCAAAATACTAGTAAAATCCTCCTAAGTTACAGACTGTTAGAAAAGCCCATTTTTGTTGTGAATGCCAGCCCAGTGCTCAGTACCCTATTGGTCAGAGATAAAAGCATATGATCTCTGCCTCTCCCCACAGAGTACTGACTGGTCAGAGGACCAGGAAGAAGGCCTATGCTGCTACATTTTCCATACCTCCCAACAGTCCATATTTAGGAGGAACAGTTACTCTTTGGGTGCTGAATCCACTGTCTATCTCTTTATGGACTTGGATTGTTTGGAAGGGGTGTGTGTGTGTGTGTGTGTGTGTGTGTAAGGGGGAGGAGCTTATTTTCTGAGGGCAGAGCTGAACAACCAAGGGAGTGGGTATGTTCTTTTGAGATTTCCACCAGCGGAAGGAAAAGCTAGCAGAGGCTGCAGGAAAGAGAGAGAATGTCTGCATATAGGCAGGGCCTGAACAGCTCCCAAAGCCACCACTGCTCAGTCTGGCACCAGTCCATGGGTCCATAGTTCAGAACCAATGCCCTACACAAACCCTTTTACCATTTGGGTGTTTTCAGATGTGACAGTGGCATAGTTTAATCTGCTTTGGCATGGATTAACCTGGGTGCCACCATCATGCCAAAATGCATCCACCAGATGTTTCCCCAGTCTGGATGAAAACAGACATGACGCTAACCACCCTTTAACCACCCTTGGTAGTTATTTATGCATGTTGCAGGGCTGTATTGGTGCCCTATGCAAGTGGGGCCACTGGAGCATGCCCCTTTCCAGATGGGAGCAGGGAGAGCAGGATGGAGGGGGCAGATCATGAGCATTCTGTTGGATAGCAGGAATCTGAGCAACCAATAGAATGCAGGAAAGCTGTGCTAAGCCTGCCTCTTCCCTTCATTTCCCCATTCCATCTGTTGCCAGACCCAGACAAGTTAATCATATCGGTAAACATGTGCAGATTAATTACAGTACTCCTCCCTGTTTCCAGAGTCATTATGGTAGACCCTGAAGCCAAACATGTCTAGCATCGGAATAGGATTTTCCTACATAAAATTTGTGTGTCTAATTGATTCCATGACATACTTGGGCATTTACCTACTTTTGCATAGTGTTTGAGAACCTTGGATAAAAAGCACTTGCTGTGCAAGTGCAAAGTACTGCAGCTTCACCAAGTGCATATAACACTATAACAGTGTAAATGTCTCCTACTGGAATATAAATATCCAGACTCAGCTGACAGATTTTATGGAGCATAAACATCGAAGGAAGGCCAAACGAAGCATTTATTAGCCAAGAAGGAGAGCATTATGCCAATGCAAAGGTTTGTTCTAATGAATATATGTCTAATTTAGCAAATGGCTAAAAAAATAAATGAAAGAATAGATCTGACAGTAAGCCAAATGGGTCAAAGAAAAAGTCTCTGTAGTACCAAGAATAGAATTATGCCCTCTGTTGTTCACTGCATTTGTTTCCTTTTGATACGTGCCCTAACATTTAATGTGAAACATAACTACTTAAAATTAAAACAGACATGCCATGTGCTCATAGGGATTTCACCTTCCTTATAAGCTTGGTCACTGTCACCAGACATTGTAGACTAATGGGATGCTAAACTTTGCAAACAAGGAAAGAAAGAGCTGCACCTTGACTCAGAAACCACATAGCAGTGATAATAATATCATCAAATTGTAAGCTAATGAGTTTAAAATATAAAAGAGAATTTCAGCTAGTTCAGCTACCCCCTGGTTTATTTTCTCAGCTTTTGCACCTTTATAGTTACAATTAAAAAAAAAATATTAAAAAAATTCTCCTATCTGTTGTTGCGTGACAGACTATGCAAACAAGACAGAGAAATAACTCGCCAACTAGCAGGGTTGTTTTGCCAGCATTACCAGCAGGGTTGTTTTGCTACTTCCCTTGGTAGAGCTGGGTGATCTCCAGAGACCAGGAGTCAGTGATTACATGTGTGGACTGACTGGGAACCCACATCATAATTCTCAGAGAGAGAGTGAGCTTACATCTCTTACCTGAAAGTAGGAAGGGTTCTTTCTGGCTAGCCACCATTATGGAGCAGCTGCAGAGATTGTCACATTTCCACCCATCCACCTGAATTAGTGACTGCAGGCAATAGCAGGGAGCTCTGGTTGGCTCCAGGAAGGATTTTTTCCTGAAGCTGTCACTAGTACCCTAGGGTGTTTTAAAGTTTGATTATTTTTTTTGTTACATTGTTTAAAACAACTTTTTTATATCTGAAGTTACTGGGCCTTTTTACACACACCTTAAACTTCCTTATTTTTCAATCTTCTGGGCTTACAAGTCCACAAGTAAGTTCCAGATGCATTCTTCACACAAACACTGCCCAGAGGCAGCCTAAAGTAGCCGCAGCTGTAGATGTGACAGGCTGCCATGGAAACCAAGTGACCACAGCTGCCTGGAGCAAAGCAGTTTACTAGGAGAACTTTTTACACACGAAAGTTCTGGGAGAAGTTCTATGCAGAAGTTCAAAGAGCCAGATAGTTAAGATCTGGGTGAGTGATTTAGACACACAGAAAGTTCAGGATGCAACAGCAAACATGCAGGAGAAATGTGTGTGTAAAAACACCCACTGTCACGACTGTGCAGATTGGTTTAATGCTTATAAGACAACGGGAGAAAACAGCTCGGGACTCACCTACATGTTTTGTCCCTGCCAGATGTTTTCTCATGTTTGCTCCAGGGCAAGGGGCCAGCTGCTACGAGATGTGTTGGCTGGAGAAGCTCGAAGGCGCAACCCAGGCCAAGGCTTGCCCACCCAGGCCAAAGCAGGCTAATGGTCTCCCTCCCGTCTGTTTTGTGTCCGAGCCCTGCTCCTTGAGCCCCCTCCCCCTCATCTGTTTGGTGTGCAGCCCCAACCTGCCACACCGCTGACAGGGGGCCTGTGAGGAGCACCCCTCACTAGTTGTTTTGTAGGCCAGGGGCATGCACTGAGCATCTAGTGGGGGCCCGTGAGGAGAACCCCCGATCAGCTGTTTGGTGAGCTGGGTGAGCATACCAAACAGCTGATGGGGGAGCCCCCTGTTTGGCAGCAGCTGTTCCCTGGGCAACATCATAAACTTGTGGGCACCAGCCTAGAACATTGGGCAATTGCCCACAACTCTATGATGTGGGTGGGGAGCCATGTGGGTGGACTGCAGGCCGGGGAACCTGCTGGGTCCGTCTGAAGCTGACCCAGGTAGGGCACCAAGTGGGATGATGTGGGGGTGCACTCCTGGAGCAACTACAGGGGCAGCTGCCTCCATGTTCGTCTGAAAGCACCTAATGTTTAAACAACAAGGGGATGTATCTCCTTTTGAGCTGTGGGGTAAAGGTTGAGCCAATGGGTACAGCCACACAAAACATCTACTGCTGTTTGAGCAGCCTTACCCCACATCGGTCATTTTTGCCATATGATGCAGTGCATTGTGTGCCCAGTGGCTGCCAGATCTTCATCCTACCATGGGGCGGGCTGAGGTGGGCAACTGGCTGCTATGCTCTGCATCCTTGGAAAAAATCTGAGGGGGATGCAGTGTAGTAGTCTTACCCAAAGCAGGGTAGGGGTGCCCAATGCACAGTAGGTAGCATGCCGCTGCTCATCGATCTTGTCCCCATCTGCCCTGCCCTTTGGCAAAGTCTGCTGCGGGGCTTTGAGTGGCTGGTGTTGTCGCCATTCCTGCGTAGCCACTTCATGGCCGGTGGCAGGATAGTGGGTGGGCTGGGGGAGGGTGGGCACCTGCTCATTTGACCGGTGCCTCAGCCTACCCTGGGTCATGGCACGACCTTCAACAACAGCCTGCCTGGCTTTCCCTGGGGGGGCGAACTGTCTGCCCTGTTCTCCATGTTGGCCCCACAGTGTGGTGGCTGCAATTGCCCACCACAGGCCAAGCAGTGGATTGGGCCTGCTCCAACTCATGTGAGTACACCCAGTGAGAACTGGAACAATCTGTGGCTACATCCCCTCCCCATGACTAAATTCCACCCATAATACATAAAGGCTTGAATGGCCTGAGGGTCGGGGCTGTAACCTTTCCCTCTGTCATGAGGGACCTGGAACACACATTGGTGTTTGAGTAGGAGACAGGTATGGCCCTGTGAAAAACTTCACTGTAAGATGAGCCTGAACAAGTTCAGTGTGTGTGGTGTAATGGCTACGTGCACAGACCAGGAGGTAGGTAGGGGGACCCTGGTTCAAGCCTTGCCTTAGCCAGAAACTCACTGGATGACCTTAGGCCAGTTACAGTATTCTTTCAGCCCAACCCACCTCACAGGGTTACTGCACTATATAAAAATAAAGGTTATTATTATTATTAGTTGCTGGTTCTGGGTATAAAAGGGCACTGGATTTCTGTTGCACTAGATAGGTCTTGGAGGGTAGGTTCAGTGATAACTATTAGTCAAGTAGGTTGGGGGTTGTAACCTCTGACCATGGAGAAATGGAGTGAACAGCGAGGAATTGATCACTCCTTTATGACCTGTTGGGTGCTTCTCTGAAGCAACTGAAAATGTCCACGGTTGGAGACGGGATGCTGGGCTCAATGGACCATTGTTCTGACATAGTGTGGCATTTTTTATATTCTTATAATACTGTATGTTAGCTAATAGAGAGCTGCGACCTTAAATCCAAACAATTGCCTTTTCCCAGTAAGTGCAGATGCAAATAAACATACTGGAGAAACAGAGAAATAAGTTTTGTAGCTCTAATCTCTTTCACTTAGAATTAATTTAAGTGCTACTTACAAAGCTCTATTTCAAATGTAATGAAGTTGATTCTGAATAAAGGTAATTGGGATGTAGAGACACAGCTAGGTTGGAGCGGGCCCTAATGCAGGCTCTCATCCCCTCTCTCGACATCAGGGGCACGGCTGCACCAGGGAGTGTGCCTCTCCCCAGGGCTCTGGTGCAGCTTCACCACCTGTCCCTATTATAGCTAGTGCTACACCCTTGTTGGGATGTATTTCTATAAATGTGAAGGATTTTTACCTTGTGGGAGATCAGGCAAGTATGAGAGATTCATGACAGTCTGCATTTAGTTGGCATCTATATTGGGGACCACAAATGTATTTTTATTAGCTTTATTATATTTGGTTTTCCTCTCTATCTCAGGATTCATCTGGTGAATTGTAACTTGCAACACATATTAAAATGTGGGTCATAATTTTTCTATGCTGTAGATCTTTGCAATCTAGGTTGTAAGGGATGCATAGGCTTGTCCTCTGCTCTGGGGTAAATCCAAAACAAGGGACAAGAAAGGAATAGCAAACAACTGAAAAAAGCCCAAACAATCTACTCACAAGACACAGTTAAAATCCAAATGATATAAAAATGTATTTAATTAAAATGTATAATGAAACAACAGATAATGAATATATCTTATAAAATACTCTAGTCTAGCCTACACTACCACATACAATAGCCCAATGTGCTTTGTGTGAAAAAACACTCTTACCCAGGGGTACAGTTGGTAGTTGTGCTCTGTCAACATATCTGTGAATTTTATCCACTAAAATATCCAAATGGATATGAAGAAAAACTTCTCTAATGAAAAGATCATAATTCCATGGGGGAAAATCCTGGAAGGGAAAAGAGTTCCCTGGTTCTCAGAAGAACAGCTTCTGATTGCTCGGTCTTAACTCCAGTCAGTGGAGTTTCTTGCCCATTAAGTGTAAATGTGATAATGATAATAAAATCCTACCATGTTCAAAAAGTAGTTTGTAGTTAATAAACATAAAAGCTGCCACTGTAATTACTGTGGACAGTTTACATAGCAATAAGAAATTACATTTTGGTGCATACTTTCTGCAATTATTATTGGCTTTTAGATATCTAATCATTGACCCTAAAGGAAAGAATCCCAACAGAAAAGTGAATTGTGAACAATGTGGCAGAACCCTGTGCAACATTCTCTCTTGGGTCCATTTCAAAAGAGATGTAGATTAGAGAGAATGAATAATTGTGAAGGTCAATTTCTGTCTTTAGGATAGAACCTATGTACGTGGGAAGCAAAAAATATCCAGTCACTGTCCCCTGCAGCAGCACATCAGAGAATGTTCTGTGAATCTGTCTTCTGTTACCATTACATGATTTTTTCAATTAATATATAAATATAGATATATCTCCAAGTTTGGCTGTAGAAACAATGATTTTAAAGATCTTAAGGGAATAACCACTCTTAGCAAAACAAAGCCTGAATCTGTGTCAGATTAGTGTAAGGAATATGTTGAATGCAGTAATAAGAGTTGCATTGTTATGAACAGGGATACGGGTGCAACAGTGCATCAACCCTGCTCTAAATTTAGTTCGCTTGCTCTTATTGACTTTAATCATTCCGGATCAGGCCTTTTACCAGCAAATACAAGTGCTGATTTAAAGAAAACTGGCACAAGGTGACCAAGCAATGTGTATACAGACATTGCAATTGTGCTGCTTTACTTTACACTGGTGCTTGCACCACTCAGCAGGCAAACTAGTCCACTTGCCCAGCTCATTCCTGAAGGCCTTGAATTAATAACAGTTCTCTGGAGTTGAGGGTCAAACACTACATTTTCCCTAGTTCTAAGGACTTAGTTCAGTTAAACTTTATTGCGTAGCCAATAGGTCATTGCAAAATAAAACACACATCAAAAGAAAAACAGAGATGTATGTAACAAATAATAAAATAAAAGGAAACTATCACACAAAACTTTCTCCATGAAATTCAGTCACTTCCTAATGTTGTTAGCTATATACAAAAGCTTAGATACAGCCCAGGTAATATCTTCTTTCTTATCCAATAATAACATTTAAATATTTTCATTCTTATTATTCCCACTGAAATTCTCCAGAATCGAATCTTTTAAGCTAGCTCAAGCATCTAAGTACAGTGGGTATTCCAAAATAACATGAGCAACCGTTTCTATCTCCCTTAATGAACATGGACAAAGTCGGTTTTCCATAGGAACTCCTTTAAAGTGACCATCTAAAAGGGGTGACTCCAAGCAATTAAATCTTGCTCGTGAGAAACAACTACATAAGAACATAAGAAGTGCCATACTGGGTCAGACCAATGGTTCATCTAGCCCAGCATCCTGTTTCCGACAGTGGCTAGTCACGGTGGCTTGGGAGAAGCACCCAGCAGGTCACAATGGGGGATCCATTCCCTGTTGTTTTCCCCCAGCTCCGGTCATGTTCCCTGATCATGTCTGACTAATAGCTGCTAATGGACCTATCTTCCAGAAACTTGTCCAAACCTCTTTTAAACTCGGCTATAGTACTGGCCCTTACCACAGCCTCTGGCAGTAGATTCCACAACCCAATTTATACGCTGAGTAAAAAAAATATTCTTTTATTTGTTTTAAACTTGCCACCCATGAGTTTCATGGAGTGTCCCCTAGTTCTAGTACTAGTTGAGAAGGTAAATAACTGCTTCTTGTTTATTAGTTCCACACCACTTATGATTTTATAGACCTATCATATCTCCTTTCAGTCGTCTCTTCTCCAAACTGAAGAACCCCAACCTACCAAGACTCTCCTCATACGGGAGCCCTTTCATGCCCTTGATCATTTTTGTTGCCCTTCTCTGTACCTTTTCTAGTTCAGCTATGTCTTTTTGGAGATGGGGCGACTAGAACTGCACACAATATTCGAGGTGCGGTCACACTATTGATTTGTATAGAAGCATTATGATATCCTCAGTTTTATTCTCTATCCCCTTCCGAATAATTCCTAACTAAGCACTACCATATCTGTGAGTGAGTGAGTTCAGGTAAGCCATAGGGGACATCAATACATTTCTTATAGGAAGGTAATATTTTGCTGAGTCTTGCTGTGCCAACATAGCTGAAGTTTCCTGGAGGTCAACATCAAACAGTCTTTTTATAAGCAGTTTTTTTTCACAACTTTACATCCCAAAGGGGTAAGGGCAGACTTTGAAAAGCCAAGCAAGCAGATCTTATTTTCTTTTTATTTAACCAGGCACTAAGATGTTATCTCCAAGTATCAATTGTGAGAAAGGGGCAACTTGATTAAAATGAAGCTTAACCCAGTAACCAAGGGCCAATGCCCATATCTGAGTCAGGGGCGTAGCTACCATTAGACAAACAGGGACATTCATCCCAGGGCCCCTACTGGCTGGGGGCCCAATATTCAAAGTAGCTAAGCCACCCTTCCCCCCAGCCCTTTTTTCTTTTTTTAAATTGCCGCCTGAACTGGCTGGGGGCCCTTCCAGCTGCTGTGTGGGCCCCCTCCCTGCCTGCGGTTGCAACATTGTGTCTGACACAATGTTGCAACTGTGGGCAGGGAGGGGTCCCATGCAGCAGTCTGCGTTGGGTAGGGTGACCATACCTTCCCTTTAAAAGAGGACGCTTATGAAAAATACATAGTGCAGGGCTGCACAAGAAGCAATGCAGCCCTGCACCATGTATTTTTCATAAGCGTCCTCTTTTAAAGGGGAGGTATGGCCACCCTAACATCAGGTCAGGTCACACTTACAAGCCTCGCAGCTCGGCTTGCCCCCTTGGTGCCGTGTCGTGAAGGAGGAGTCTCCCCACCAATCCCCGGCCTCCAGACTGGTCGGGTGGGCCAGGGCAGCAATGGCACTGCTGCTGCTGGCCATGCTTGGAGGCCACCAGCAGCACACCACAGACTCTGCAGAGAGCAAGTAAGTCCCAACCACTAGCACCCCTAGACCAGCCAACTTGGGAGGCGTCCCTAGGCCGGCCGGCGGCTTCACCACCAGCAGGAAAAAAGAGGGGAGGGGCCCATGTACATTTTTTGTCCCTGGGGCCATCCCAAGCTGGCTACGGCCCTGATCTGAGTGGTTACTAAAGGCAGACCACATTCAACCCTCAGAAGGAGATTTGAGCTACAATGAGAACCATGAAGATGGCTCGTAAGAACTTTGATTGCAAGACTTCCAATTCTTTCATGGCAGGATTTCCCAAGGTCCACAAAGATGCTCCATAAATTAATTTAGCTAAGCATTTTGCTACAAAAACCCTCAAGGCTGGTACTATCAATTGACCTCCTTTGCAATGAAAGAAGCTGGAAATTGCTGATATATCAGCTTTTGCCTGAATCAAAGAAGATCGTCTATGAACAGCCCAATCTTCCGAGGCCTGGAAGATCATTACCAAGTAGTGAAAATGTTTAACTTGAAGAACTAATACTAATCTGTGGTAGACATAGGGTGAAAACAAATGAGACAACAGCCCACAGTAGTGTGTGAGTCTGGCCACAAGATGTTTTCTCGCTTCCACCTTAGGGTAGGGGTCTGGCTGCTATGGGATGCATAGCAATGATGACACAGTGTGGGCTATTCTTTCCCCACCCAGGTTAATGTGGGGCCACAAGGCCATCTGCTGTCTGGTTGGCCCATGCAGCCCCGTCATGAGGCAAAGTCCAAGAATTGAGCCCGGAGGAGCGCGCTCTTCCAGGCCACCAAACAGCTGATCAGGGTGGGGGCCTGGAGGAGCACTCTCACCCTGGCTGCCAAACAGCTGATCGGCTGTTCAGCTTGGAGAAGAGATGTCTGAGAGGGGATATTATAAACATTCATAAAGTCATGAGTGGAGTGGAACAAGAAAATAGAGAGTTGTTATTTACCCTCTCAAATAATACAGGGACTAGGGGACACTTCATGAAACTAACTGGCAGCAGATCTTGGCAACACATAAAAAAAGTATTTTCTCACTCAACGCACAATTCGTTTGTGGAATTTGTTGTCTGAGGATGTGGTCAAGGCAGTAGCATAGCTTGGTTTTAAAAAGGATTGAATCATTTCTTGGAGGATAGAATTATTAATGGCTATTAACAAACACGGTTGGGGGATATAACCTCTGAGTGTCAGGAGCTGGGAGTGAACAGCAGGGAAGGGATTGCCCCGTAGTGACCTGTTGGGTACGTACTTCTCCCAAGCAGCTGAGATTGGTCACTGTTGGAGACAGGATGATGGGTTCAATGGATGACTGGTCTGACCCAGTGTGGCACTTCTTATGTTTTTATATTCTCTTTAGTATGTTTTAGCAATGTAAACCAAGTGCCACTTTGAAAGTATAATTAGGCTTGGAAGGACTGGGTTTAATTGCTAAAATCAGTTTCTGCAACAGAGAAAAGCTTCAGGTCTACAACATATAGATAATCTAGGACATTACTTACATTGTGTATATAACATGAATGTTTATACGTTCCACATCCTACATAATCATCAGGCCCACCAGATAAGCTCTTGTTTTCACTAATCATATTCAGTGTATAGCTCACAGTCAAGAAGTCTGCATTCAATTTTGACCTTACCCCAAACTTTCTGCATCACCACAGGAAGATCACCAGCTAACTCTGGGTGATTTCAGATGTTACGGGCGCCCAGTTCACCACAGTGGATTCCCAGCGGGGATGAACTGAACAACCACCACCACCACCCGTGGTCAATTGAAGCCCCAAACAGACGTGACGGGACCGGGACCATGATAGGGAATCGGGCCGCCGGATCATGGGCCGGGGCAGCGCAACAGACGTGACGCTGATTCCCGGCCGTGGTCAAAACACCCACAAGGCACCGGGCAGGGGCGGGACACAGACATGGCCACCTGAGGGCAAACGAAGCCACAAGGGACAAAAGGGAATGCCCACACAAGGGAAACGGGAAGGGAGGGGGGAGAGGGAGAAGAGCCGGCCAGGTACCACACACAACAGGCACACAGACAACGGGGGCACAGTGGAACACACAGCAGAAGCACACGCCCGGGCACACACACACACACACAGAAAGGAAAGGAAGGGAAGGGAGGATACGGGTGCCTGGACAGCACACAAGGCACACCGGGCACAGGGGGGAGGGGCGCGGGATAGGGAAGAGGGAGGGACACAGCACAGGGGCAGGGCAGGACACAGGTACCGGCAAACACAACCCCCACAGCAGAACAGTCTGCACGGGCACCCCCACTGCAACACAGGCGGTCCCAGAATGGGGGGCCACAGGAGCTCGGGGCAAGGGCACAGCGAGAGCCCACACGGAACAGGGAGCAGTCCGGGAAGTGTCCAGGGGGCACACACGGACCCCTCACGCCGGTGAGGGGGCGATGGAGGGAAGGCAGGAGAGCCAGTGCAGTGCAGTGCAGCAGGTCCAAAGTCACAAACACTCCCCCCAGGGAGGAAGGTGGGAGGAGCAGTCAGGGGGCCCCACAACCCCGCGGTCACACAGGCACCCAAGGGGGGGTTGCCGGAGGGAGCACAGGTGGGCGAGGACAGTCAGCTGGACCCAGGGGGGCTGGGGAGACTGAGCAGAGAGCCGGAACCAGGCGCCGGAGAGGGCAA
>QEPC01002344.1:227955-247732 GCA_003113815.1 Sphenodon punctatus | reverse complement strand
GGGGGGGTTACGGTCCAGTCCCGTTGTGCCCCTGTCCCACGGCCCAACCCTCTCCCCCACATGCCGGGTGCCTGGCTGGGCCCCCTCCCCCCAGTGGTGCCCCGTGCCGCCTGTTCCCCTCCCCTTGGTTCCCCTTACCCATTTCCGGGGTGCCTCCTCCCCCAGTCTGGGCAAGGTCCCCGGGGCAGCCTGCCCCGGCTGCTGCTGCTGCAGCTGTTGCGGTTGTCCTGCTGCGGTTGGCTGCTGCTCCACCTCCTCCATCTGCAGCACAACCACCTCCTCCTCCGCCTGCGCTTCCTCTACCTCCTCCTGCTTTGCTCTCTTGCCCCCCACTCTCCTCCTCTGCCTCCCTCCTCGCTCCATCCCACCACGTTTCCCTGTTGCTGATTGCCCTTTAAATCTCCCTCCCCAGCCTGTGTTGTTTCTGGTTGCCTAGCAGCGATGCTGTGTGCTTTGTCCCCGGCTGGCAATCATTTCCCTTGATTCCGGCCGGTGGTTGCCATCCAGACATTACCTTTTTTTGTTTCCCATTGGGAATCTCTTTGACCACGCTTTCGGAGATGGTCCTGGGGGGAGCTCCGGAAGCGTGGTTGATTTTGACCCCATGTGGGTATTGACTGTGGTGAACACCTGGTGCGCGCGTAACAGACGTTCCGGGCGCTTTGGCCCCGCCGCGGGATTGACCGTGGTTCACTGTGGTTGAGCGTGATCTCATAACGTCTGAAAATACCCTCTGTGAGGAAAAATTGAAAAACATTTAATTAATTCAGGAGCACAAATTAATTGAAAGTCAAGGGACATAAGATGCAAAGTGTTGTCTCAATTGACATTATTCTTAAACTTTTGGAAGTCACTGGGTTTTCTCCTATAGAAACTGATGTTTCCAAAGTAAATATTTCACTGCCAAACTGGGAACATGGATCTATTGTTTCTTTCAGTGACTCTATTTTGGTTTTCCTGTAATCTGTCTTTTGGCTTTTGTAATCCCAATCTACAACAGTGATTGTGCTTTCTGTTACATATATTATTTAGCCAACCAAAAATTTCAATTGTCAATAGAAATTGTTGTCTAATGTCTGTTGGGGCATGGGTGGTGAAGCTGATTTTAGGAATAAAAATCCAACTCCTGACAGTTAGAGGGTACATCCCCCAACCTACTTGTCTTATAGCCATAGATCTATCCTCCAAGAAATTATCCAATCCTTTTTTAAACCAAGCTATGCTACTGTCCTTGACAATATTGTCTGGCAACAAATTCCACAAGTTAATTGTGTGTTGAGTGAAAAAAATACTTTGTTTTCTATCTGCTGCCAGTTAGTTTCATGAAGTGTCCCCTAGTTCTAGTATTATTTGAGAGGGTAAATAACAACTCTCTATTTACATGTTCCACTCCACTCAAGATTTTATAAATTTTGATCATATGCCCTCTCAGTCCTCTCTTTTCCAAGCTGAAGAGCCCTAAGCTATCAAGCCTCTCCTCATACAGAAGCCATTCAGTACCCTTTATCATCTTTGTTGCCCTTCTCTGTACCTTTCCAGTTGTACTATGGGTGTGGCTACACGAGCTGCAGGGGTCCAGTCCCTGTACAGCCCTGTGACAGACAATTGCAGTTGCCACACTGTGGTGCATGCATGTGGAGCCAGCCAGACGGTTGTGGAGGACATGTCGCAGAGTAGCCAGCTGCTCGCCCAGCTCTGGGGCAGGAGGAACATCTGGCAGGCCCTGGGCACATGAGCTCATGTGACTCATTTGCCCAGGGAGGGGTAAGGCTACCTAAGGTGTGGTAGCCTCCCCAGCATGTTTCGTGTGGCTGCATCCTATCTCTTTCTTGAGATGGGGCAATCAGAACTGTACACAATATTCAAGATGCGGTTGCACTGTGGATTTATATAGAAGCACTGTGATATTTGCTGTTTTATTCTCTATCCCTTTCCAAATAATTCCTAATATTCTCTTTGCTTTTTTGACTGCTGTCACGCATTGATCTAAGGGATTCAATGTATTACCCACAATGGTTCAAAGATCCTTTTCATGAGTAGTAACTCCTAATTTCTCAATTCTCAATTTTATTAGTTTGGCTTTAAGCTTTCGCCATCGCCTTAAAACAGCAACATGAAAACATAAAAACAGGGGGAAAAAGAAAAATAACTGACAACTACACATGGCACTCAGCAAACAACAAAAAACAAATGCAGAACAACAAATAAATAAATAGCAAATAACAAATAACATATACATATCCAAAGAGCATATATGAATATATATAAAAATAGCTCAAATCCCCTCCACGTCGCAGAAATATATAACAAGAAAAGAGAACGACAGCACTAATGGGGTTCATCCTATCCAATTCGCTCTCTCTCTCATGGCTAATAATGCAAAAAGTGCCACCACCTTCACTGTTTCCATGTCATTAGGGACAAGCAAAGCAGATAACCCGGCATAGATCCGCATGTGCGTGGCAAACCCCCGTATTGGCTCTAACCAGACTGCCCTTAAAGACTGGTACAACGGGCAACTGAAAAGGAAGTGGGGGAGATCTTCAACTTCCAAAAAACTACAGGGGCGTGTTCTAAGTTCCCATGGGACCTTCCCATGCCTTCCCTCAATAATGGCAGATGGAAACTGCTGAAACCGGAGGCATGTAAACACCCTGCGTAAGCTTAGTTTACCCAGCCCATCCAGATAACTTTCAAGCTGGTGAACAGTTTTAACCACATGATAATAAGGTGCGACTCTCCAGACCGGAAGTTTAGCCATATCTTCCTGTCTTGCCACATCCAAAATCCTCTGCTTTATCATATGTCTTTGGGTAAAACAGGATTTGCCCTGAAAAAACTCAAATGAGAAACCCAACTCCCTCAAGCACGTAACTATCCAGAGGAGCCAAGGATAGTTCCCAACACCTTCATACTCCAGCTCTTCCTTCAGGCACAGGCCTGCAAGGGAGGTTTCACCCTGATGGAGTAACCTAGTCCAGAATCTTAGTGACTGCAATTTGCATAAGAAAGCAATAGCTATAATCCCAGTTTCCGCACGAATAACAGCTGCTGGGATTGACTGGGAAACTCTCAGCAGAGACCTTATAAATTTGTTTTGGGCCACTTCTAAGGGCTGGTAATCCCCTCTTACGCATACATCTGCCCCTAAAGTCAATAGGGCCTGGATCTTGGGTCTATACACTCCCAGAACCATGGAGATAGAGATACCTGGGGAATCTGAAGCCAACCTCAGAATCCCTCTAGCTGTTATGTTGGCCTTCAGGGCCAGGCACTTCCTATGTCTGCCCCATGTACCATTTTGGACAAAAGTGACCCCCAGGTACACATAAGACTCCACTTGCCTTAGAGACTCATTCCCAACAGGCCACAAGTGACTAGATGGTCTCTTCTTCCCCAATACCATAACCTGTGACTTGAGGGGATTGAGCACCAATTCATTTGCGGAACAATAGTCCATCAAGGTCTTGAGCTGGTATAAAAGACCTTTCCTTGTCTGGACCATCAATACCAAATCATCTGCATACATTCGAATATTCGTTGGTCTAAAACCAATCTTAGGTGCATGAGAAGATTCCCTGAGAAAACGATCAGGGAGGTCCCCAAAAAACAGGTTGAAAAGCAGGGGAGCCAGAACACACCCTTGTCTGACTCCTCTGACAACCTTAAATGGACGAGACTGATCACCATCCCTCCCCAACCTGACCGTAGCCAAGTTATCGGAGTGCACATAAATAAGTAAGGTTAGCAGATGATCGTCAATACCCCACTCCACCAACTTTCTCCGCAGTTTAAGTCGTGGTATGGAGTCGAATGCCTTGCGTAGATCTATGAAGGCCAAGAACATAGATCCAGATCTTACTCCGATATACTTGGAAATTACATGTTGCAGGGCAAAAACATTGTCAGAAGTAGATCTGTTTTTCCTGAACCCTGCCTGTTCCAACGGTATAAGGTTCTCCCTCTGGGCCCAAGACTCTAAATGTCCCAGCAAGATTCTAGAGTACAATTTCCCTATTATGGGTAACAGGCTTATAGGGCGATAGCAGCAGGGATCCAGTGGGTTGCCCTTCTTAAATATAGGGACAATCACACTATCGCCCCATCCCTTAGGCACCTGCAAAGACTGATTAATAAATGAAAAATATTTGGCCAGAACATTAGCCCACCAATGGGGGCATATATTCAGAACCTCAGCAATAATAAAATCTCTACCCGGCGCTTTGTTCTTTTTAAGTGTTTTAATTAAATCCAGCACCTCCTCCAGTTTAATCTTCACTAAGGCCTGATGTCTTGATTTAATTTGTAGAGAGGAAAGCAGTTCAGCGACACCTGCTTCAACCTCTTCCGCATGAAGGCTAAACAAGTCCTGGAAAAATTGCACCCATATGTCCTCCTTGATTTGATTCTGCCTAGGGCCTAGAGAGTCTTCACTCTTTCCCCTAACCAGAGCCCAAAAGTCTCTAGAGTTCCCGGTCTGGACCGCGATCCGGGTTTTAGCCCAGGTCTGCTCTTTATAGATTAATTTTTTCCGTGCGATGAGTAACTTATAGGTACGTTTAGTTTCTCTAAACTGGGAAGTGGCCTTATCACTTGGACTGTTAACCCACTCCTTCTTTGCCCTTGAAAGAGCCAACTTCATTCTATTACATTCGTCATCGAACCATATAGCTCCTTTAGCTTTTCTCAAACTACCCACAGACGATAGTATCTGCGTCCCAAATAAGGAGATAATAGAATCATATAATCTGTGAAGGAACTCCACATCCTGCGTATCTTCCCTCAAAAAAATATTATATAACATACTCAATTCCTGAGAGTTGAGAAGTTCGCAGGTTTGTATAAATACACTATGATTCCAACGCACCCTAATCCTAAATCCCCCTCCCCTTCCTACAAATTGCCTATGAGAATTGGACTCCTGGGCATACTGGAATCTAATCCCTACTGATAAAGCCCGATGGTCACTCTCGACCCTAGTAAATAAAGTAAAATTATCAAAATTTAATCTTTGTCGAACACGTACCACTATATAATCAATGATGCTACGGCCATTGAAATTTAAAAAAGAAAACTCACCCTCCGGGTCCAATAGCCCTTGCCCATTTAGTACCATCAATGAATGGGTTTGGAGCAGGTCGAACATATGCAAACCAGCCTCATTACCTTCCAGGTCCCTTGATCTCCTATTCGAGACCCAGTCATATTGATTTAATAGGCCTTCCAGGGCAGTATTTTGCTGGGCACCAAGTCTAGCATTCCAGTCCCCGGCCAGCATCAAAATGGCATCCGGGAACTGCTCTTCAAGGAGAGCCACAAGGTCTCCCAGCAGATCCCAGATCCTTTCGTTGCAATATTTAGAGGTGACAGGCGGGATATACAAATTAACCACCAACAAGGAGGGGCCACTCGGCAGTATCCACTGACCAAGGGCAAAATTCCCGCAATTTTGTGGGAATACTTTGAATGTTCCACCCAGCAAATCTGATGCTAAGAAGGCCAAGCCTCCTGAGCATCTGCCCTTGACACCCACCTTAGCTCCTGGGAATGAATAAATCTGAAACCCTTGAACTGACGGTGGCACACCATTCCTCAACCATGTCTCTTGGAGCAAAATCAGATCATACTCCTGAAAAAAAGAAACCAGGTCTGGGTCTAAGCCCTTAGCTCTAAACTCCTAATTTAGAACCCAGCATTACATACATATAATTTGGATTATCTTCCCTTATGTGCATCACTTTGAATTTGTTAACATTAAATTTCATCTGCCATTTAGTCCCCAAGTCTGTCAAGATCCTCCTGCAATTACTCACAGGCTGTTTCTACATGAGCACAATTATCCCAGGACTACCTGTAATTCCAGGATGACATCCCAGAGATTGTCATCCAGGGATAAGTGTCTACATGATCATTAATTTTCAGGAATAAAGCACTATCCTGGGATGGCAGTGTAGATTATTATTATCATTAGCAAGCATTTATATAGCACAAGCAATGTACTGGGTGCTTTACAAAGTAATGGAATAGACATGGTCCCTGCCCTAGGGCTTACAATCTGAGAGACAGAGGGGGCGACGGGACGAAGGAAGGGGAACAGAGGGAGAGACAAGGGGTGTAACATTCACGAAGATGCAAGGTCCCAGGTGCACGTGCTTGGTTTAGTTACATCAGGAATGATGGCTGGCTGGTCCATGTGGTGAGGATATGAGTACACAGACCTCAGGTAACAGATTGTACTGTATGGAGGGTATCAGCAGGAGTTAGGTGAGGGGAGCGAGGAGTTGAGCAAGGCAGAGCAGAAGAGGTGGGTCATGAGGAGGGATTTGAAGGTACGAAGGAATGGGGCGAGGCGGATGTGGTCAAGGAGGGAGTTCCAGGCATGGGGGGAAGCTAGGGAGAAGGGATGAAGGCGGTTAGGAGTGCAGGGGAGGCGTGGGAGGGGGAGAGAGGGGACAGAGGAGGACCGAAGTTCATGGACTGGAATACGGAGGGAAATTAGCGCAGAGAGGTGGGGGGAGCAAGGTTGTGAAGAGCTTTATAGGTGAAGACTAGGAACTTGTGCAGGATTAGTTCAGGAAGGGGGAGCCAGTGAAGAAAGAAGTGGTCAAAGCGATGGGCGAGGTGGATGACCCTGGCAGCAGAGTTGAGGACAGAGATAAGGGAAGAAAGGTGAGAGCGGTGGAGGCCAGTGAGAAGGAGGTTACAGTAATCGAGGCGAGAGATGATCAGGGTGTGAACAAGGGTTTTCGGCAGAGGAGACAGAGAGAAAGGGTGAATCTTAGGAATGTTATGGAGGCAGAAGCGACAGGATTTGTCAACAGAGTCGATGTAGAGTTTAAAAGAAAGGGGTGAGTCAAAGATGAAGCCTAAGCTACGGGCTTGGGGGACGGGAAGGATGGTGTCCCTGTTGATAAGGATTGACAGGGAAGAGGGAGAGGAAGGATGAGAGGGGAAGATAAGGAGCTCAGTTTTAGCCATGTTGAGTTTGAGTTGTCATTGAGACATCTAGGTAGAGATATCAGAGAGACAGCTGGTGAGGCAAGCTTGAACAGATGGAGCGAGAGAGGGAGTTGAGAGATAGAGTTGAGTGTCACAGCGTAGAAGCCATGGGAGGCAATGCGTTTGCCTAGGGACACTGTAGATAGAGGAGAGGGCCAAGGACAGAGCCTTGGGGAACACCAACCGAGAGGAGAAGGGAGGAGGAGGTGGAGTTGGCAGGAGACACATTGAAGGAGTGGTCAGAGAGGTAGGAGGAGAACCAGTCAAGGACGGAGCCACAGAAGCCAAGGGAGTGATGTGAGTCCAGCAAGAGTGAGTGGTCAACAGTATTGAAGGCAGCAGAGAGGTCAAGGAGGAAAAGAATGGAGTAGAGGCAATTAGATTTAGCCACAAGAAGATCATTGGTGATCTTAGCAAGAGCAATTTCAGTAGAGTGAAGGGGGTGGAAACCAGATTTGGAGGGGGTCAAGGGAGGAGTTGGTAGAGAGGAAGTAGATGCTTATCCTGGTATAAGAGTCGCAAGGAGGACTGCATGAGTCCCATGGTGCAGCACCCCCCCTGAGCATATGTCACAGAGTTGGTTTAGAGGGGCGGCCTAGGAGGCTGAGGCTTCTGGCCAATTGTTTAAGTGAAGCCTAAGCTGTGGTAAACTGTGACACTGACTATTGCTTTTGGCAGTCTCCTAAACGTAACTTGTTACTGATTTGTTTTCCCTTAAATGCAAACTGCAGTGCTCTCTCTGTAGCCCACATGCACGCGCGCACACATGCACACCAGGCAGAGATAAGGCATTTCTAACTACATGCTTTGCACTTCGTGCCCTGCTCCCAGACTCCACTGAGAAGAGCCAGAGCCAGCGGGGAGTGCTGGGAACATCACAGTTGTAATCAGACCTGTGTGGAATCCCAAGACTGCAAAAGATCATAGAGATGTTGTGTAAAGGGGATTTTGGCTGCTTTTAGACGAGCGCTACCCACTTGTGCCATGAAATCATGCGGCTTGTAAAAGTGCCGCGGACAGCTATTAGACGCGCCTATACATGTCCAATTTCTGGTCATGCATTCTTTAACAGCACAAATTAAATACTTCGATATGCGAGGTATTTAAATTGAGCTGTTAAAGAATGTGCGACTGGAAATACGGCACGTATAGGCGCGTCTAAAAGCTGCCTGCTCCACTTTTACAAGCCATGTGATTTCATGGTGCAAGCGGGCAGCGCTCGTCTAAAAGCAGCCTTAAAACTCTACCTGCAATTCTCTATGGGGGCAGTGAGAGGCTTCATCCCAGGATAAGCATCTACATGAGCACTAACCCAGTATTATTTTATTTTGGAATAAATAAAACCTGGAAAATCAGGTTTTATAATTCTAGGATAAAACTAGGAAGCAGGAATTATTTGTACGGGATATCTGTCCATACAAACAATTAGATCCTAGGATTAGAGGGGTTTTTCCCAGGATAATGCTTGTGTAGAAGCAGCCACAGTCTATTCTGGTTTTAACTACCTTGAATAACTTTGTCATCTGCAGATTTGATCACCTCACTCTTTACTCCCCTTTCCAGATCATTAACGAATATATTAAACAACACTGGTGCCCGTACAGATTTGTACAAATACTGGGATCTCTTCCCGTATAGATCCCACTATTTGTGCAGATCGCACTCCACTATTTACTTAATTCCATTGTGAAAACTAACTATTTAGTCCTACTCTTTTCTTGCAATCTTTTAACCAGTTCCTGATCCATGATAGAACACTGCTTCTTGTCCCCTAACTATTTAGTTTTTTCAAGTCTCTCATGAGGGACCTTGTCAGACGCTTTCTGAAACCTGAAAATGAAATGTAAATTGCCAAAAATAAACACACGGAAAGGAAAACACTTCTCGATATGCAGGGGAGATCACAACCAACAAAATGTTGAGATGCACATTGCATGGGGCACAAAATATAACTGAAAACATTATAATATATGTAAAGAAGAGTGTTCTGTGAATGTAAGGGTAGGAAGTACACATTAGGAGAAAGTTTAAGAGACCCTCATTTAAAGTCAGTTAATGGCCCACTGACCTTGTTCTAGTGCAAACTACAAGAAATTTCCTTTGAAAAATGTGAATTGTCTAGGTAGAACAGAATCCCTCATGTCAAGAGATGGTCTAATCTCAGAGATTGCAGATATAATATTTAATGTCTCTAATCGATCATTAATGTTGGTAAGGCTTGGAAGAAGTCTTGAAGCTAGAACTCCTTATCACTTGTTTAATTACATGTATTTCATCTTTTTCAGTATACATCTGCTTTGACCTATGATGCTGTTCAAGTGATGACAGAAGCTTTCCGTAACTTGCGAAAACAGAGGATTGAGATTTCTAGAAGAGGAAATGCTGGAGACTGCCTCGCAAATCCAGCAGTGCCATGGGCTCATGGTGTAGAAATAGAAAGGGCATTAAAACAGGTAGCTTTCTGAAACCAGTACTAGAATCCATTTATTATATATTAAATGCTCTGTGAATGTTGTGAAAGAATCTTTCTGCCTTCTAAATTCAACTTTCTTGGTAGAGATTTGGAAGACCAACATTTGTAGCTAACCTCTCCAGAAAGAATATACACAGTTTGTAGAAAAACCCTCATCACAACCTACTTAAACATACATATCCATTTGTGGAAATACAGAAATGTGTTCTGTGGACAAACTAAATTAACTGCGTTACTGTTTTTGTTCTTACCTCATATAGGTTCAGGTGGAAGGTCTATCAGGAAATATAAAATTTGACCAGAATGGAAAGAGAATTAACTTTACAATAAACATAATGGAGCTCAAAAATACTGGTCCCCGGAAGGTAATATTTAATTCTGAATGCCCATAGTTATTCCATGCTCAGTGATTTAGAAAGGTAGGTGTCTTAAATCTTAACAAAAGGGTATGTGGCAATAAAATTTATTTGTATGAATATATTCCAGTCATCTTGCAGAATACAGAGAAAAATTACTCTTTGTTTCTAACAAAAATAACCTTTTACTTCTGGTAAGTATCATGTGAAAGTACTGTTTATTTCTTTTTAATTCCTGTATAAAAGTTTTTTGTTTTTTTTTATGAGACCAGGTAAGTATAAGACAAAGCTAATGATTTTCTACACACATGCAGAATGCACATTTTCAAAGGATAACTTTCTGCAAGAGGTTTTGTGAATGTGCTATTTTTCAATCTCTCTCTCAGCTTTCAGAGAAAACCCAGTAGTGATTGTGGTACACATTTCTTCCAGATTTGTTATCATTTACAATACTGCAAAATTACTTTCATAAATAATGCAGGTGACGTGACTGAAAACTTGTAACTTGTGTTGTAGAAAAACTAATATCAAAATCTCTTTATCTGTGTATAGTCCTGTGTATTTCTGTCTTGTTTCCTACATAGTACTTGTATCTCTACACAAGTAAAACTGTAGCTACCATCATTTTTCTGAGTGCATTTGTGGGGTTGGGATGGTATGTTTTAACTTAATAAAATGTTGCTATTTTTATATGAAAGAGACTAGTACTAAGTGTGCATACCTTCCTCCCAACTTTTCCAGATTGGATATTGGAGTGAAGTGGACAAAATGGTTGTGAATCCCATTGATGGCCCTCTTGGCAATGAATCCTCAGGATTAGAGAATAAGACTGTTATTGTCACCACAATTTTGGTAATTAAACCCATTTTTGTGGGGAAATTTTATCTTATAAGATACTGTATCTGGTAGTCTTATCCACTCTGCATTGCATTAATTAACTGTTCTGCCACTTTATCCTTGTTTCTAAGTGGAAGATTGTATGAAATACCTGTTATGGAATAGGGGTATGATTCCTGGAGGAAGGGTGATTAAATATGTGGTCTTGGTGATTTGGTTATGTGGCCTTGCTTTGTTAAAATCAAACAGTCATTGTTTTAGTAAATGAACCACAAGGTTTTAAAAATATCTGTGTCAGCTGGAAGTAGCCAGTTGCCTGATTTCAAGGAAGAACTCTTTATCCAAATGACAGAACTATGCTTTCTTTTGCTTTTAATTCCGTCACTATGCTCATTAGCAAATCAAGTTTGCCAAACCAGAAAACAGAGCACATTGGCATCAGTAATTTATATCTCTAACTTTTATGAAGTTCTTCTACCAACATGAAAAAAAGAACATTAAACTTCATCTTCTATGACATTTTAAGACAGCAACATTATGTACTGTTATATAGAAGCAATGTAGTTTTATTAACACAGCTCGTCACTCAAGGTACACGTTGGTCTTGGTCTAGGCAGTAACTGTTTATAGCTTAAAATTATTTTAGGAGGAAAATGAGACAAAAGAGAAGAAAAGCTATTAGTCACTAGCTTTGCTGGAGGTTAGAATTTTACTGTGACTCTCTCATTTACAGTCTGGAAGGATGTCTTATTTCTATTGATACAGTAATTCAATAAACCAGTTACCCAATTATGTTCTATTTTTCCCTGATGGGGAGGATGCTATGGAATAGGGTAGAACCCTCTGAATATTAAACTTTTAATAAAAAAAAATTCAGAAAAGAAAACAACACATTGAAGCTTATTCTCTTCTCAGTATATTCACCGATTTAAACTAATAAGAATTATAGATCCATCTCTCCAAGTGATTCTACCTTTAAGTATCGACATTTTTAGATGACTGAAGAAATTGTTTTAAATGGTATATAAAATATACTGAGCTGATAACACGAATGGCAATTCCAGTAACCCAGCACATTTATGAATAAAATATGTGGGTTTTTCTTCTCTCTTCCTTTATAAATTCAAATATACTTGGACAATGGATACGTAGCACTTTTGTCTCTCTGATAGCTTGCTAAAGTATAATTTCTCTGTGCAGGAATCCCCATATGTCATGATGAAAAAAAACTATGAACTGCTTGATGGAAATGACCGGTATGAGGGTTACTGTGTGGACTTAGCTGCAGAAATTGCCAAACATTGTGGGTTCAAGTACAAACTCACAATCGTTGCAGATGGCAAGTATGGAGCCAGGGACTCAGAAACAAAAATCTGGAATGGGATGGTTGGAGAGCTGGTTTATGGGGTAAGCGTTGCTTTTTAAATAGCATCAAGTAACAATGATTGATAGACGTACTCCCTAGCATGGAGATTAATCTGACTCATTTTGCTGTGGGGATTGTAGCTCATTTTGATCTGAAAAATTCTAAAGCTGATAACATGAAGTTAGAATTAAACATGCAGTTTAAATGGGGGTGGGGGTAGTGTCTGCATTCCATCTTTCTTTCCTTTGGATGAAAGCTAATATACATCACTGACACATTTAAGTGTCATAAACTTTCAAAGAGCATTTCTAAAAACTGTAAATGCCATGCAGTGTATAGCTGTAAAGGGAAGGCTTAGAATAATTAAACCAAATGGTTGCTTATATTTCAATGAGAAGATTGTCAGCTGCAAATGAAATAGCTTACCCCTCAATAGGGCGCTGTCATTGAAACGATTATTAACCAGGTCCCCGTTGCCCTTATCTATCATATGTGATATGCAACAGCAGTGAAGTCATTCCCTGCTAACTGTTGCATAAGCTACTATTACCTTGCTTTGTTTCCTTTACAGAAAGCTGATATTGCAATAGCTCCATTGACTATAACATTGGTGAGAGAAGAAGTGATTGACTTCTCCAAGCCCTTTATGAGCCTCGGGATATCTATAATGATCAAGAAGCCTCAGAAATCCAAGCCAGGAGTGTTTTCATTTCTTGATCCCTTAGCATATGAGATCTGGATGTGCATTGTTTTTGCCTACATTGGGGTCAGTGTAGTTTTATTCCTGGTCAGCAGATTTAGCCCGTACGAGTGGCACACTGAGGAGTTTGAAGATGGAAGAGAAACGCAAAGTAACGAATCAACTAATGAATTTGGGATATTTAATAGTCTCTGGTTTTCCTTGGGTGCCTTTATGCAGCAAGGATGCGATATTTCGCCAAGGTTGGTTACTTGCCATTTCAACTTTGTGCATTTTTGGTCTACCGGACGTTCATGGTGCATATAGATTCACTCTGAAGAATAAACCAGTCTCTGACTGCTTTTCAAAATAATTCAGTCCTTGAAATGAAAACAGTTGAAGCAGGCTAATGGAGTATTTGATCAATATCCTCCTAACATCGATCCTACATTACACCAGTGAACTTGTATACACCATGCATGGGCTGTAAAATGCATAAGGTCCCTCTCATTTCATGCCTTCTTGGAGGCGTACCGTGTTTTTGCTGCATATTCCCATTTTACAGTCAACAGTGCATCTAGTTCACAGCGACTGTAATGGGAAAAAAAAGGTTAACACACTACTCATGAGCTACAGAAGCAGCATTTTCTCTCAAAAAAATACTTTACATACCATCCCACCTACTACTTAAATGTTTATTTTTCCACAGGAAGAGCACTGGAAATGAAATAAAGGTATTATTGGATAAGAAATGCCATGTAAAATAGTTACAGTAAACCTGATATGCTTTTATAAGATACAGTATTATAAGAATTATGAAGAAAATTGCCCAGATGCAAAGGTCCAGTTTGTTAAAAATACATGCACTGGTCTTGAAGACTTTAACATACTTTTCTGAGTACAAATTAAAAACATTTTATTTTCCACAAGTATATTTTTTTGCAATTCAGTAATTATTCCCCAATTCAACAACACAGTGAGGCAACTGGTGTTTTTTGTTGTTGATGATGTTTTGGTTTTTTTTGGTCAAGTCACTTGGTTAAAAACTGAAGTCTAAAACAGCAAAAAGGAATAAGAATGAGGGAGACATAGGGTGTTTTTAGATTTTTACACAAAGGTTACTCTACATGCCTCCCATCCATTGGGCAACACTGCAACCCTACAACATGGATAGTGGATGGATAGTGGGTGGAGAGTGTCTTGTCTGAAAACACCCATGCATGATGGGCGGATAATGGGTGCGAGAGGTGCTGGTCTAAAAACACCCTGTGTAGCAATTTAAGGTGGTCACTGCATGGTACATTTCAGATATTGCACAGGGGTTGGGCAGCCCACTCCACTTGCAGTGCTCCAGGATGTTCCGGAGCACTGCGGTGTCTGCTCCACTCCTGCTCCGCCTCACCCCGGGGTGGCCTGCCTTTACATAGATGGGCCACCCAGGTGTGGGGCGAGCAGGAGCGGAGCAGGTGTTTGTCTAAAAACACCAATAGAAAGAAGTCTTGTATCCATCACTGAATAAAATGTCCAAGAAATATATTAGGGACCATAATTACGGGTTTTGAAAAATAATACTCGCTCAGTTATGGCTGTACTATATCAGTAACCTGGCTGAAACCACCACCCTTTCAGATTTGGGGGAATCACAGCTTTCTGCCTAGATCTATGGGTTTATGAGAATTACATCAGAGGATCCTCCTGGCTGCTTACATGGCGAGTTCCCTTTTTTGCAGCATTCTAAGATAGGAATTATAGGAATTCCTATATCCCTACAAGGGAGAAAGGTATCAGTGTCCCCTGGCTCAAGTGGAGGTACAATAATACATATATAATTACTGTAGGGCAGGAAGAAAGTCGATGATGTCAGGAAAGTCTGTAGATGATATCTTTTTTATCAAGACAATGCTGTCTTTAACATGATCAGAAATACTGGCTGTAACCATGCAGTCAATTCTCCTCTAGAGGATATTCTATAAATGGTTAATCCTCGCAGTTTCCTATTTAAAGGAGAAAACTAACACATGGAAGCAATACTCAAGGGGGAAATGAAGACCTTTGATATGTAGCTATTGATGTCTTTTCCAAAAGTGGACCACCCAGATTAACATAATTAGACTTGGAGTAAGCCCAGTGCATCTCCTGGAATCCTACAAGGATGCACCTCTCTTTTAAAAAAAACAAAAAACACCCAAACATTTGCATTGTGTACAGACATGAGGCTCTCCCTACTTGCAACGTATTCCAGAGTTTAACAATGCAAGACAATAAGGGAGTCTGTCTGGCCAAAGAGTTATTCCATTATGTCCCTTTCTACTACAAAATATCATTTGTGGAAGAGAGAGGAAAGGGAGGTTTCATACTCTCTGGCAAGGAGTGAGAAGCAAGTTATATTATTTTAAAAGAAATCCAATTTCCAGTGCAGTTTTGCAGTGCTTGTCTGTCTCGGAGACTCAACAGTATCCTGAGAAGGCATTAGGCAGATACTAACAGAAACTGTAAATCCTAGTAGGTTGCGACATTGGTTTTAATCATTTATCAAGCAGGCACTAGGGACTTTAGGTGCACATAGAGCAAAGGATAGGCTGCAAACCTTTTTAATGAATTGAGACTATTAATTTGAAATATTTACTTTAAGATTTTGTTAAAATTTTCAAGTTTAAGGATAGTGTATTGTTAATTGTAAAAGGTATATGACAGAGATTATTTTGAAGATTGGCAGATACAAGAATTAGTATTGGTTTTGATATTACCCTATAACTGATAATCCAAGTCATTCAGCTTGATATTCTATTCATTTTTCTACTTGTTTATTACCATAACAATAAGAAGGTTGGAAGCACTTCTGCTTATACATCTGTGTTCTGATATCACATCCATCACACCATGGTATATAAACATTTAACAAATTACAGTAAATTCTAGAAGATTTCTCTGGCTTTTCCTTTCATTCTGAAGGAAGGGTGTCTTAAATGGTGTCCATACTAGGACATTTTTACTAACGTTTTCCACCTTTGTAATTACCCTTTCATATCCACCATGAGGGTAACCAGTGTAGACATTAGGACTGACTTTTGACATTTTATACCCCATGCTGTGTAGCTCACATAAGGGACTCAAACAGTCATCCACCTGTCTACACTAGATATTCCCATTGGAGTTGAAATGATGGGAGCATTTCAGTCTAGAAAAGGGAACATTTCTTAGTCTCGAAAATGCCTAACTGGTACATTTTAAAAGATTCTTTGGGATGAATTTTGAAAATTTATATACATCCAGTTCACCTGCAAAAACTCACATTTGCACATGTAAACTAGGGAGTACTGGTTGTGTAACTGTGCACAAAAATGAGTGTAGGATTAGCTGATTTGGCAAATGTTTCTGCCTGTTGTTTGTGTGGATCCTTGCTGATGCATCAACTACTCTTTTCTTTGAGGAAGTTTTTTCAAAGCTTGTTTCCAAAAGGTTTTGTTATGCCATGGACAAGTATTATGGGAAAAATCTTATAATGAGAGGTAATTAAATGCATTTTACTTGGATATATTATACAGCTACCCAAAGTAGTAGAGACGCTGCACTTGAGTCTCCAGTCCTTGCAAAACCAATGGTAGTTTGGTCTGCATGTGGAATGAAGCATTATGCTTGCATTCTTGTTCAGTATTAATAGTTTGCTACACATGTTGCTGGAATTCAGTATAATTAACACAATCAGCAGTTGTGTTTATAAAGACACAAGCTGCCAGCCCCTCTCTACCTTGCAAGTAGCATGGCATAATCCCATTGACTTCAACGGAGCTAGGATTTCATCTGTGATACTTACTATGTAATCATTTTAGTGTTTCTATTTGAGTAAAATGTATCTTTGCCCAAATAAATAGATTTTTTCAGAGCTCAAAAAGAATATTTCAAGGACATATTCAAAATCTAGGAATAATAGGAAGGGATTTACGAATTGCTCATTAGAGACCCATTGTCACAATTAATAAGACCTAATTACATTCTGGGCCTTATCCTGCCATCAATTTTTATGCAGAAGTCCTCATTGAGGAGTCCTGTGTAGAGGAGACATTACACCCCCGCCCTGTAAAAAAATCTGTCTTCTATCTTTATTGCCATATTTCCCCCAAGTAACAATTATAAATGTGCTTTGTCCAGAATTATTTTGTCCCCAGATTAATAAAATGACCTTTTAGAAATCATTTTGATTTTTGAAACCTATGAATAATTTAAAGTGTCTTTCTGATGTGATGTCATTTGTCCTATGACTTGCATCTTATTTACATTATTGTAGGTTGGAGGATTGGTACCTGAGGATTATTACATAAGAAGAAGTGCAGGTGAAGTCCTTGAGCTGCACCTGTACTTGATAGTCAGTCTGTGCTCCAGTGTACTTAGATTCCTGCTACATTGTTCAGCACATCTCATAAGATTATCTGTGTCTTACTATAGTGTTTTGCTAGGAAACAAGATTAGCAATAGAATAGAAAATACTAAGGCAAAAAGGCAAAATTTGACTTTGATGTCTATTTCTGTTATTCATTCCAAAATTTTAAACGTAACTGATTTGGTAGAAGCAAAATTTATGTTTTGATATATTTTTGAGTTTTCTTTTTTTCTTGAGCAGGGAATGAAAAACCAAGACCTGTAAAGCCCACCTTTTGCAGTGAAAGTGTCCAATTATTATTATTATTATTATTATTATTATTATTTTATTATGTAATACCTGTACTTTCTTCTTATTTGGTTTACTACTGGGTGAAAACAGACATGACGCTAACCATCCTTTAACCACCCTTGGTGGTTATTTATGCATGTTGTAGGGCTGTATTGGTGTCCTTTGCAGCCCTGAAACATGCATAAATGACCACCAAGGGAGCTTAAAAGGTGGTTAGCGTCATGTCTGTTTTCACCCGTAGTCTTTGTTGAATTGTTTCATGCACAGTCCTGAGTTTGTGAATTGCTTATAAAATTTGTTAGGCTACAGGCAGTTAACTTGGCCAGAGTCCATTGAGAGTAATATTGCCTGCTTCCCAGCATAGAATAGCCCTTCCAAGTTTCATTCACTGCAGAACAAATAATTGTTTTTTTAGATATTCTTTGTCTTAATGTCTGGTGAACATCAGCAACTAACAGCCACTCAATTTTTTTAATGTACACTTCTGCAAATGCTGTATTGCACCGATGGTGTCTGACTTTTGTGTCTCTCTATATCCATATATTGCACACAGGTCAGCATGAACAGCTTATTTAATATGCTACAGAGTGATTTAATGAGCTTCATTTCAGGGTGTTCAAATCTCTGAAGAACTGGGATGCTAGTACTCCGTAAAGTAAACTCAAATCTGGAAACCCGTATCAGAAAATTCACCAGATCTAGTGAAGACCTAGCAATTAATTTCCTGTTTCATTTGCATGCAAAGCAGCAGTAAAAGATAAGATGAAATACTTGCCTGTATTGTAATGCAACATTTGTATAAAGCTTCTAACTTGTATTTTGTTTAGGACATTCATTTCATTTTACAAATCCATTTCATACTTGTTATTAGATCCCTGTCTGGGCGTATTGTTGGAGGTGTTTGGTGGTTCTTTACCCTGATCATAATCTCATCCTACACGGCTAACTTAGCTGCCTTCCTGACGGTAGAGAGGATGGTGTCTCCCATTGAAAGTGCAGAGGATCTCTCTAAGCAAACAGAAATTGCTTATGGAACTTTAGACTCTGGATCCACAAAAGAGTTTTTCAGGGTAAGAATTTCTGCTTTCCTTGCCTCCTCTTGTAAATTATCAGCTAATGTTACCTTTTTCTCCTAGACTCTTCTGGAAAGGCTGGAATGAAAATATAAGGTTTTGTCTTGTTCATGTGGGGGAAAAACCTGGAATGCCAAGTACTACGTTTAAAATAAATGTAAAGAAAGTAGGGGTATGCATTTCATTTTTGTTATTAAAGTAATGAAAATGAAAGAGGGATCTTTCATTTTTGTTATTAAATATCAAAAACAAATGAAAATAATAATGAAATATTTTTGTTTCAGTATTATGAGAATAGAAAAACACTGAAAAACACAGTTTCAGCTATAACTAGTGTTTTTTTCATTCATTTTGGATGAAACATGGGGAGAATGTACCAAAAATAAAGGGCATTATGCCTGACATATTACAGAATTATTGGATAAAGTGAAAAAATTTTACAAGCAATTGAAATTTATGATTTTAATAAAAGCTGCATACACACTTATGACTGTAACTTCTTTATCTTCCATCCAGTTTGGACAAAACGTGGACAGTTTCTATTGATCCACAAAGTTAATATCTCTGTCATACTTCAGAAGGATTGGATAAAGGTTCCTCATGTTATAAGCAATTTACTTATAAATACATTTCTGACTGTATTTCAGGGCCTGCGGTGTTTGAAACAGGAGAGCAGGCGGTTAGAGCGACAGTGGCGCCGGACTCATGACCAGTATGATTGATCGCAGCATAAGAGCAGTTCAAAGGCCTATGCTGTGGTGGTGCAGGCAGCAAAGAAGCAGTGCTTTGCTGCCCTTATTGCATCTGCAAAATCACGTCCAGCAGAGCTTTTCCGGGTGGTGAAAGGCTTGGTCAGTCCTGCCTTCCTGCACTTGGACCTGGAGCAATCCAGTGACCACTGTGACTGGTTTATCGAGTTCTTTGTAGATAAGATTGCTCGCATCTGCCACGATTTCGGTACTGCAGTTATTGCAGAGGATCATCTTGGGGCTATGGATGCCCTGTCCTGTCCTGTTTTGTGGGATCAGTTTCAGATGGTGGTGTCTGCCGATGTGGAGTCATTGTTGGGATCTGTTCATGCCACTACTTTTGAGCAAGATCCATGCCTGTCCTGGCTGGTGAAAGCTAGCTAGGAGACATTATGGCCGTTGCTGCCTGGGGTGGTTAGTGCCTTCCTTCGGGAGGGCAGGGTGCCTGACTGCCTAAAGGGGGCTGTGGTTAGGCCCCTGCTCAAGAAACCATCTCTTGACGCTGATGCTCCTGCCACTTATCGGCCAGTCTCTAACCTTCCCTTTTTAGGGAAGGTTATTGAACGGGCTGTGGCA
>QEPC01002344.1:215840-226991 GCA_003113815.1 Sphenodon punctatus | reverse complement strand
ATGTTAGATCTTTTTCGGTGGCCACCCCTGTTCTGTGGAATTCGCTCCCAGAGGAGGCTTGGTTGACTCTCACTCTCCTGCTATTTCGGCGCGTATGTAAGACCTGGCTGTTCCGTCAGACTTTTGGCAAGGGGTAGGGGTGGGGGTTCCCCACATATTGTATTTTTAAATCGTTTTTAAAAAATGTATTGTTTTATTGATTGTTGTTCGCCGCCCTGGGCTGCCCTGCGGGCAGGAGGGGCGGCTATAAATTTTAAATAAATAAATAAATAAATAAAAATATTGTTTTCGTATTCCATCCAGTTTACATGAAAATTGGCAGGACTGTACTTCACAGCTTCAAGATCATCTCTGCCAAATTTCAGAAAGATTTGATAAAGAGTCACAATTTTGATAAAGGTCCTCCAACCCCCTCCTTGGGTGCTCCATGCACGTTGACAGACACCTCCACACACTTGGGATACCCACCTAGACTGAAGTCTGTATCAAACAGCAGAGATGACAGATATCTTCTCTGACCAATTGGCCTGGCATTTCAAATACAGTAACACCCCTGGGACAGAAATGTGATTGGTCTCTCTTACTGCATGCTTCCAGCTTTCCAGGGCAGCTCTGAGACAGAGAAGGGACATAACTGGAACTTGAGGAAGCAAGGCAGAGGGGGGTGGGAAGCATCCCAGCAATCAGGAAACGTGGTTAACTTTACACATCCAGGCTGGCTGATTGTCATCTCAGAGGACATAAGAGAGACCCGTATTGGCTCTTTCCTAAGCAGATGCTTTCCAACTTCCCAGTAACAAGTGGGGAGGGGTTGAGGTGCCCAAAGCACAGAATGAAGATATATGGTTGACCTTTCTGATAGCCAATTGCCATTGCAAACACATCTTGTACCACCGTGACAAACCTAAGAGAATCCGTGGCATAGGGTCATTCTCTGCCAATGCTGTGCAAGCTCATAGAATTGGGGCCATTAAGCAAATCTTTCTAATATTTTTCAGAGATGATTCTGAATTTGTGAAGTACAATCCTTCCAATTTTCACTGAACCCGGATGGAATACAAAGACATTACAGTCAGAAATGCATTTACAAGTAAATTGCTTATAACATCAGGACCCTTTATCCAATCTTTCTGAAATTTGGTCGAGATAGTAACACTGGAGAGGGTTATAATATTTCCTAGTCTTGTTCAAATTAGATGGAAGAGAAACAAAGAAGTTACAGAAAGAAATGGGTACACAGCTTTTCTTAAAATAACAAAATTCAACTGCTTATAAAATCGGATCCCTTCATCCAATCTTTCTGAAATTTGGGGTACAACTTCTCCAAATTTCATCCAAATTGAATGACAAACAAAAGGTTACAGCTAAAAAGTGTTTTTTATTGAAATCAATAGAAACCGAAAATGAAAGAAAGACTAAAGAAAGATAACGAAAACGAATGACATTTTAAAAATGAAAACTAAAGGAATAACGAAAAGAAAAGACATTTCTGTGCACATCTCTAAAAGTTTCCTTTGAAAATCAGATTTAGCTATATCCTCCTGTATCATATTTCACTGCATGGAGCAAAGTAAGTCTTGGAGAACTTGAAACTTCATTGGTTAGTAGCACAATATTAATAGAAATTAATTTTTAAAAGTTATTGTTTATTAGATTAATGCCAGAGACTCATTTAAGGCTGCCAAGGATCTCTCTATGCAAACAGAAATTGCTTATGGAACATTAGACTCAAGCTCCACACAAGAGTTTTTCAGGGTAAGAATTTCTGCTTTCCTTGCCTCCACTTTTGGTTGTAAAGTCTCAGCTAATGTTACCTTTTTCTCCTAGTTCCTCTGGAAAGGATGGAATGAAAATATAGGTTTTCTTCTTGTTTATGTAGGGGAAAAACTTTGAATGCTAAGTACTAAGTTTGAAATAAAAATAAAGAAAGTTGCCTTTGAAAATCAGATTTAGCTATATCCTCCTGTATCATATTTTACTGCATGGAGCAAAGTAAACCTTGGAGAACTTGAGACTTCATTGGTTAGTAGCACAATATTAACATAAATTAATTTATAAAACTTATTGTTTGTATTTGATTCATGCCAGAGGCTCGTTTACGGCTGCCAAGCCAATGTTTGATACATATTTATTTTTAATACAATATTAGTCCACTGTTTTTATAAATGAAATTACTTAATAATGATTTCAAACATAAAGTAATTCCACTAAAGATGCCAATAAATGTAATTGAAAAGACTCTGGAAACTTCTGGGGGGGAAAACACTAAAATTTCAAGATGCTAACATTCTCCCCCCCTTTTTTTTTCTTTGTTTCTCTCTCCTGTGGAGGCAAACAGTCCCTGTTGGGTTTAGCTCCTTCTCTCCAGTTAGAGGCAGGATCAAGGTTTTGATTGAACGCTGAAATCCAGGGGAAGAGCTAACCCTGGCTTGGCTAACAGATCTGTTCCAGCCTCCGGATAGAGTGCGGCAGGATAGGGCTTCTCCACCTCTCTTTGGGTAGAGAAGTAGGTTTTCTTGTTGACCTAAGCCTTTAGTTAGGATTGGGGGGGTCTCCTTCATCCTTTTCCCCCAGGGGGTTAGGACATGGCCCAAGGAGCAGCCCCCCTCGTTCCAGAATGTCCCCTCCCTTCTTAGAGAGGGCAGCAAGGGACTCAAGGCTGGGCCCATTGGGTGTCAGGTGCTCTCCCTTTCCCCAGATGGTTTCTCTCATAGAGGGAGTGGGGGAATTCCCGCTCCCGGAGGATCCGATCCACTGCCTTCAAAGAAGCAGTGATGGGATGAGGAGGCTAGCTCCTCAGCCCCCCAGGGCCAGCATCCCGCCCATGACTTCTCAGTGGAATGTACTGGGCCCCTGGCATTGTCACCTGTTTCCGCCCTTTTGGGGCACTGATGCCATCTTGGATCCTCTCTGGGGGACCTGGAAGCCGTGAGGGCCCCTTTCCCCCCACTTTGGGACTCTCAGTGCCAGCCCAGGTCCCGATCCTGTTCTTCAGGATCTAGGTCATCCTCAGAGAGAGTGGGGAAGGAGGTTGGGGAGTACCCGCCAGGAGAGGCACCGTAGCCACTCTTTATCTGAGAGCAGCGCCTAGGTCTAACTCTTCCAGCTGAAAGATCTGGTACCGAGGTCACACATGGAGCAGCAGAGGGACGTGCTCAAGCTCACCCTCACCCTGGGAGAGCCCCTCTCACTTGGGCCAAGGTAGGCCCAGGGCAAGTCTTCACCCCCATACCCTGAAGGCCCCTGATGGGAGGATGGGGATTACTGACCCTGCATTCCTGAAAACCCTTAGCCTAGAGATTCAGAAAAGGTTACCCCCTGAAGTTCTACAGTGGCTGGGGTAACAACTAGTGACTATGGGAACACACAGCATCTCCCACCTGCTGGAGAAAAGGATGGGACAGTTAGGGCTCAAGTCCCTGAGCTCCAGTGTTTCGGTAGTAGGGGCAGGGGAAGATGTGGGTCTTAGAGAGGCCTCCCTCTGCTCTCGTGGTTCTGCTTACCCAAAGCTCTTAGTGGTCAGCACAGGAATGATGGGGGGAGAAACAGGAAGTTGCATGGTACGGTTCTGGGGAACATGGTGAACTCTCTGATGGGGAGGGTCAAGACCTGGTTTCCAAAGCTGAAGCTAGAATTTTCTAGCCTGAACTGTATGAAAGAATAGTATCCAAGGTGGTGTCCAGAATAGGCCTGTTGTTCCCCCTCCCTCTCTCCCACCTCAGGTGGAGGAGAATCTGATGGATGTTGCAGCATTAGTACTGCCAGAGTAGGCGACAGACATCTTCCTGTTCCCCCTGCCCTCCTTGTACCTTAAGATTTTGAACACGGAGTGGTTGCAGCCTGCTAAAGCTAAAGGCATGCTCTCCCTAGATAGGTGTTTCTGTACGTTCCCCCAAGTCTCTGTCAGGAATGTTCGTCCTTTTTAAAATGGCTGCAGGGGCCTCTGACCTACCAAAAGCTTCGATCTTGCCAACCGACAGAGAGGGCACCCCCAAAGAGCCCCTCAACAGGAAGGTGGAGACTTTTCTGTGTAGGGATTTCGATGCAGCTTCCACAGCCTGTCGGGCCTCAGCAGCACAGTCTACCTTCACTTGCGTGATGGTAGTCTGGATTAAGGACATGAATGCCATAAGCGAGTCCAAAGAGATAATGGATGGCCTGAAGAAATTGTTAGTGGCTGGCATTCTTCATGGTGGACACTGCTCTGGACTCAGCGCAGCTTGCATCCCAATCACTGGCAAACAGCATGGTGGCCAGAAATGCTAACTGGCTTAGACCATGGAAAGCCGATTTGCTGGTTCTGACATCTGCCCCCTTTCAGGAAGGTAAATTTTTGAGGGAGCCCATGGAACAGATCGTCTCCTTGTGTAAGTTGGAACAGATTTGTGCCCACCAGGCCCCAGAACCAAGTCGCTGCATCAGAGGCAAAGCAGGGCAATGCCACGCTCTGCCTCTAATACCAGTGGAACTCATCTAGAAATCCAAGCAACATGGACAGCAAGGAAGCTTCTGTGGTGACCTGTAAGGTGTGTGCTATGTTTGTTTTCCTACCTGAAGACACAAGGAACTACATCTGCAACAAGTGCAAGTTGGTATCCCTGCTGGAAGAGAAGATGTGAGGGTGTAGGGCATGCCTTTCCTTTCCACGCTTCAGCTTATCAGGGAAGATGAGTTCTTGGACAGGATGCAAGAAGCACTGTAGGAAGGACAACAGAAGGAGAAGGTTTAGAAGGAGGAGGAAGAAAACTAAATACAAGAGGAGGGCACATGGAAGAAAGTGACTCACAGGAGCAGGAGAACCTGAAGACATTCTTCATCACTGGAGCTAAGCAACTGCTTCCAGGGTCTTCCAACTGAGAGTGATTCTGGGTCGTCTGAAAGAGGACTGCCACCCCAGACTCTGCTGAACATGAAGGAGGACACTTAGCCCCCCAAGGATGGGAGGAATCCAACCACCACCCCCAGGAAGAGGAGAAGAAGGATGGTGGTGGTTGATGACTCCCTACTGAGCGGGATGGAAGCAGCTGTGTGCCAGCCTGATATGTCATCTCGGCAGGTGTGTTGTCTCCTTGGTGCATGGATCCAGGATGTGACAGAAAGGTTGCTGAGACTCAGCAAACTCACTGATCACTATCCCTTCCTGCTGATCCATGTGGGAACAAATGATACTGCCAGGCACAGCCTTGAACGTATCTTATGTGACTATGAGGTGCTGGGTAGGAGGGTGAAGGACCTTGGGGCACAGGTGGTGTTCTCATTGATCCTTCCTGTTGAAGGTAGAGGCCTAGGAAGAGGGAGAAAAATATTGGAGGTGAATGACCAGCTACGCAAATGGTGTAGATGGAAGAAGTTTGGATTCGTGGACCACAGACTATGCTTGCGTAATAAAGGACTTCTGGCAGGATATGGGTTACACCTCGAGGACTGGGGGAACTGTTTTTGGCAGGAGTCTTGCAAACCTGGTCAAGAGGACGTTAAACTAAATCCTGTGGGGGAGGGAGACAAAAGCCCCAAAGTAAGTACAAAGGTAAATACTAGGGACAGGAACATGTGTGGTGCACTGGGAATTAGGAGAGTGGTGTGGGTGCCCATAATTCACAAGAAAAAACAGTAGGGAAACTGTTGAGGGTGTAATACTTATGGTCTCTGATGTCTATCCACTAATGCACAGAGTATGGGAAACAAGAAGGATGTACTTGAAATCATAATACAGGAAGATAAATATAATAGGTATTACTGAGAATTGGTGGGATGAGACTCGTGACTGGAATGTAGTAATTGAAGGATATAGCTTGTTCAAAAAGAATAGCCCCAACAGAAAGGGAGGAGGAGTAGCATTATATATAAAAAATATATAAACCAGCACAGAAATCCACGAATCTGAGCATGGAAGGCCGGCCTGTTGAGAGCATCTGGGTAAAAATAAAAGGAGAGGGAAATAATAGTGATATCATTGTTGGAGTCTACTACAAACCAAGAAGAAGATGTGGATGATGCTTTCCTAAACCAGATTACAAAACTTGCAGAGGTAGGACATAGTAGTAATGGCGGACTTCAACTGCCCTGATACCGTTTGTAAATCAAACTCTGCTAAGAATGAATAGCCAATACATTTTTGCCTTGCCTTGCTGACAACTTCATCTTTCAGAAGGTGGAAAAAGGAATGAGGGGGTTGGCTGTCTTTGATTTGATCCTTATCAACAGAGAAGAACTGGTCGATGAGGTGAAAGTAGTGGAAACCTTAGGGGAAGTAATCACGTCATCTTGGAATTCATGATGCCAAGGAAAGGGAAAACTGAGTATAGTCGGACTTGTCAGACTTTAGTATAGCTGATTTTAACAAACTCAGAGATGAACTAGGTAGGTCCCATGATTAGAAAATCTAAAGGAGAAAGGAGTCCAAGATGGGTGGCAGTTTCTGAAAAATGACATACTGAAAGCACTATCGCTAACAATTCTAATGATAGGGGGAAATGAGAGACATCTAAACAAACCAGTGTGGCTGCACAAGGAGCTTTCTAATGAGCTCAGAATTAAAAAGGACATGCATAAGAAATGGAAGGCGGGACAAATCACCCAGGACGAGTGCAAACAAGTAGTCCAAACCCGTAGGGATGGTGTCAGGAAAGCTAAAGCTCAGAATGAGCTGAGGTTTGTGAGAGATGCTAAGAACAACAAAGTTTTTTTTTCCAGCTCTGTCCAAAGCAAGAGAAAGAACAAGGAAGCAGTAGGTCCACTGCTTGTTGAAGATGGTGAAATGTTAACAGGTGACAGAGAGAAGGCGGAACTGCTCAACTCCTATTTTGCCTCTGTCTTCTCCCACAAGGGAAACTATGCCCAACCTGGAAAGAGTAGCACTAGTGATGAAGGGAAGGAGTTGCAGCTCAGGATAGGTAAAGAGATGGTAAGAGAACACCTAGCTACTGTAAATGAGTTCAAGTTTTCAGGGCCAGATTAATTACATCCTAGGGTACTGAAGAAATTTGTAGATGTAATCTTGGAAACTCTATAATCCTTGAGAAATCTCGGAGAATGGGTGAGGTGCTGGAAGACTGGAGATGGGCAAATGTTGTCCCTCTCTTCAAAAAGGGGCGAAAGGAGGATCCAGGAAACTACAGACCTATCAGCCTGACATCAATACCTGGAAGGATTCTAGAGCAGATTATAAGGCAGTTAATCTGTAAGCATTTAGAAAACGATGCTGTGATTACTAGAAGCTGGCATAGGTTTGTGAAGACCAAGTCATGGCAAATTAATCTTATTTCCATTTTTGATTGCGTTATTAGTTTAGTAGATCATGGGAATGCTGTGGACATAGTATATCTTGATTTCAGCAAAGCATTTGACGAAGTCCCCCATGACATCCTGCTTGACAAGCTGGTAAAATATGGTCTAGATGATATTATTGTTAGGTGGATTTACAGCTGGTTGAAGAACCATACTCAAAGAGTGCTCATAAATGGCTCCCCATCAATCTGGAGGGAAGTATTGCGTGGGGTGCCTCAGAGCTCAGTTCTAGGCCCTGTACTGCTCAACAGCTTTATTAATGACTTGGATGAAAGAGTAGAGGGGATGCTTATCGAATTTGCAGATGACACAAAACTGGGAGGGATAGCTAACACCTTAGAAGACAAAAACGAGATTCAAATTGATCACCTGGGGCTTCTCATCGATACTAGACAGGACAGAGTGTTTCTGTCCACAGAACAGGAGACCAAGATCAAGGTCATACCTGGGTGCATAAGGACCAAGAGAGCCATGAACCTACTGACTTTAGCCAGCAATCTAGACCTCACGATCTCCTGCATGGACACAGTGATGTGGACCTGCTTCCGCCTGCGCCCCTTACAGAATTGCCTACTACCCTAGCAGCTGCAGATCACAGTGCAGCAGAATCCTGTCCTACATCTGCTACTGAAAGTTCTCTCCTTTCTAAACTGGTGGCTGAGGGAAGATCATTTCTGCCAGGGCCTACTGATCCAAGAAGTGACCAAGATCACAGTCACCACAGATACCAGTCTATTGGGTTGGGGAGTCCACTGTCAGGGGAAACTGGTGCAGGACACCTGGTCCCCAAAGGAATCATCTTGCCACATAAATCTGTTGGAGCTGAGGGCTATCAGGCTTGACCGTCTGCATTTTCAGAAGACACTGAAAAACAGACATGTCCAGGTCCACAGACACACAGTACAATGACAGTGTCCTAGGTGATTCCATCAGGGAATAATGATGTCAATAACTATGATGCAAGAGACAATGACCCTGATGTTCTGGGCAGAGGACCATTTGCAGTTCTTGTCAGCGATACATGACTCATGAGTCTTGAACATTCAGGCTGACTGGTTAATTCGAAAAACGGTAGATCCAGGAGAGTGGTCCTTGAACCAGGAAGCGTTCGACCAGATGAGAGACGGGGATCCCTGGTCTTTGGATTTATTTATCTCATCAGAGAATTACAAAGTCCACAGATACTTTGTGAGGCATTGTGATCCGCAAGCAGAAGGGGTAGAAGCGTTATCTCTGACATGGCTATACTCCCCAAATGTTGTATGCCTTCCTGCTATTCCTACTTCCCCCAAGGGTGCTGAGGAAGATCGAGGTGCAGACGACCCAAGTTTTACTTTATTTTTATTACTATTATTATTATTATTAGCAAGCATTTATATCGTGCCAGCAATGTACCTGGCGCTTTACAAAGTAATGGAATAGACACAGTAGGGCTTACCCCTAGGGCTTACAATCTGAGAGACGGTGGGGGAAGGGGGGGAGAGGAAGGAAGGGGAACAGAGGCGGAGACAAGGGATATGAATTGCACCAAAGTGGCTGAGGAGACCGTGGTTCTCCACAACTGGGGAGCTTCAGAGGGCACTAGATGTGCAAAAGACCTGCTCACATGGGGACTACTGTGCTACCATGGTCTGTACAGGTTAAAACTAACAGCCTGGAGGTTGAGTATGAGCAACTGAAGGCTTATGGATACACGGAGAGAGTTTTACAGACACTCATATCTTCAACTAATAGAATTTACAACTCTACGTGGCAAGCCTTCCAGTTGTGGTCCTGGCCATAGGAGCAGAAGTCGCTGAGATGTTGGCCTTCCTACAGGAAGGTTTTGAAAAAGGGCATAGTGGGTCTCTGTTTTATCATCCATCCTGTCCTCTCAGAGAGGAGAATGTCTGGATAGCCAAACGTCAAGCACTTCCTCTGAGCAGCTTCCATGATAGCTCTTGAGATAAGACATTGTTTTCCCTCATGGCAACTGAATATCATCTTTGACATCTTGCAAAGCCCACTGTTTGAACTCTTAACTCAAGTCCTCTTCAGGATTTTGTCATGTAAAGTCTCCTTTCTTGTGACCATCATGTCAACGAAGAGGGTGTCAGAGTTAGGGGCATTGTTGGCTGACTCAGAGCTTTGCCACTTTAATGAGTACAAGGTGTCACTTTGCCTACACCTTCATGACAAAAGTCAATTCAGATTTCCACAGAAATCAGTGTAGTACTCATTGTTGTATTTCTCCTTTGTATTGCCATCTCTTCTCCACTTCATTCTCCAGAGTTCTGTCAAAGTTGCTGACTCTGTGAACCACAGGAGCTCGTTTGTTAAAATCAAAGGTACCCACCTTAATATTTTGGGACCACTGATTAGGCACTCCCCAGTGAGGACTGCCTATCTCCACAAGAGAGAGAGAAAGGAAAATTTTGTTCACTTACCTGGTGAATTTTCCTTCTTCTATCAAGTAAAGCTGGGTGGCCTAGAGGTTAGACTCTCACCTATTGATCCAAAGTTCAAATCTCCTTCTTCTCTCCAGAGAAGGTAGGCAGTCCAACCTGCCCTAGTGGGGTTTTTTTCAGAGTGATCTCTTTCTGTTCACTAGTTCTCACAAAAGTTAGGTTTGGAAGGGACCTTATCTTATTCTTTCCCATCGGTCCTATTTCTTGAGTCCTTCAGATTTAAGGCGTGTTGGTTTTAGTAAAGTTTAAGTGCACTTTGGTTAATTAGCTCGGGCAGTTACAGCTTCTGGGAGCTAAGTCAGGATTAGCTCCTCCACTGGACTTTGGTTGTCAATCAAAACCTTGATCCTGCCTCTAACCAGAGTGGAGGAGTTAAACCCAATGAGGACTGCCAGCCTCCCCAGGAGAGAAGAAGGAAAATTCACTGGGTAAGTGAACCAAATTTTCCTTTTTCCTTTTTTTCCCCTTAAGAAAGGGACATTTAAAGTTTATCACACCAGATTTCTTTTAAACCAGCTTTAATCACAACAAGTCTTTGTTGGAAGATTAAAGAAGATATCCCTAGATGATATTGCATATTTACATTGTAATTTCGAAATGAATTCAGTACTTTAGCGAATGAGGAATTGCTAGTAGCTACCTTGATGCACACATTAGGCCTTGATTCTGTAACTGCTTAATCTTATGGGAAACTACTATAAATCCTCAAGTTCTCGTTTTAATGCTAGCTTAGATTTTGGATGCTAGGTATGGCAAAGCATAGATTCTGTGGAGGCAGAATTACAGAATCCCTGAAGCCAAAACATGAAGAATACTATAGATCAGAGAGGGGCAATATCCTAGTTCCGGAATGGTCTTGGGAATTTACCCCCCGATCTTGACAACCATTTGCTCGATGACCTTGTGGTCTTTTGGAACACTGTGCTGACTGAGGCCATCAACTGAATGGCTCCTAGGCATCTGCGTCCTGACTGATGGCAACGCAGGTCCCCCTGGTTTATGGAAGACTTGCGGCGGCTGAAGCAGGAAGGGCAATGGTTGAGCAGTTGTGGCACCATGCTTGTTCTGAAGCCAACAGATTGCAGCATAGAGTTAGTTTAAAAACCTATGCTGTGGCTGTGCAGGGAGTAAAGAAGGGGTTCTTTGCTGATCTCATAGCATCCGCGAAGTCATGTCCGGCGGAGCATTTATTTATTTATTTATTTATTTATTTATATGTATTTATTTCTAAATTTATACCCCGCCCCTCCTGAAAACAGCTCGGGGCGGCTTCCAACAATAAAAACATATAAAAATATATAAACAATTTAAAATACATCAAAATATAAAGTCAAAATATTAAAACAGGGCCCGGGAGACAATTAAAACATTAAAACAATAAATAGGGTAGGGGAGATAAAACCCTCTTAACCCCCCC
>QEPC01002344.1:190734-209983 GCA_003113815.1 Sphenodon punctatus | reverse complement strand
TAGGTACGTAAACTGGCTCTATGTTGCAATCTGTGAGCTTCAGTATGCAAACAGTGCCACCGTTGCTCCAACCACCATCCTTCCCGCTTCAGCAACCTCAGACCCTTCGTAAACCATGGAGGTCTGAGGAGCCGTTGCCGAGGGAGCGGACGTTTTGGAGCCATCCGGTCGATGGCCTCCAACAGCCAGGTATTCCATAAAGCCAGGAGATCATCGAGCGGGTGGTCGGCAAGATCAAGAGCTTTCTGGAACCACTCAGGTTCCATTAGTCTTCTGTGGCGAGCCATCCGAATACATTCTCCACACATGCACACACACACACCCCAGGGTCAGACATGCAATGATCCGTCCATGACAAGAATAGGTTCAACAGCCCCCTGGGGACAGACATGAAATGATCTATCCATGACAAGAGTTCTACTGACATCTCCACCATCAATGAATCCCCCACCTCAAGGCTGGTGCAAAAAATCAGGTCCAGGGTATGCCCCCCCATCATGCATTGGGCCATTGACAATTTGGGACAGGCCCATGGTTGCCATGGACTCCATGAACTCACGCTCTGCACCACCGAGACTGGTGTAAGAATTTATATTGAAGTCCCCCAAGACTAATGTCTTCGGGGAGCGCAACACCACATCCGACACCAGCTCCATCACGGCGAGTAGGGATGCTGCCGTACAGGTAGCACCCCCAATCTGTCTCCCACCAAATCAAACACAAGATGGAGGTCCTCTATCCCCGATATGGCCTGCACCGGATACCTCCTGACAGACCTCATTACAGGGACAGGTTGTCATGAGCACATTACACCAGTGCTCCATTCTCTGCATTGGCTGCCAATTAGTCTTCCAGGTACAATTCAAGGTGTCAGTATTGATCTATGAAGCCCTATACGGCCTGGGCCCTAACTACCTGCAGGACGACCTCACCCCCCAGGCCCTGGATCAGCCTCGGTGGTTGGTGGGAGCACCCTTCTCGAGGTCCCCCGAGTTTCTCAGGTGACTATGTTGAGGAGGGCATTCTCAGTAGTCAAACCAAGGCTGTAAAACCCCCTGCATTTGGAGGTCTGTTTGTCCCTCCTTTTGATGACAGTGTAAGACCTCATTGTTCTGCCAGACTTTTGGTTTGGGAGATGAGTGAGGGTAGGGGTGTGGGGGGGCAGGGGGAAATTTCTAGCTCCACCATTGTGTTTTTATAGGCTGGTTTTGCATTTATGTTTTATTCATATTATATTTATATTGTATTTTACATATTTTGGTGTTATATTGTGAGCCGCCCTGAACTGCTGATAGCAGAAGGGTGCAGGATAGTAAAATTAACGGACTAAATAAATAAATAAATGTTCCCTGTAAATATTTTTGAGCCAACAATGAAAGAAGTTTTACTCAAGCATACCCATCAGCAGTTCTGCCAAGACATCAGAGCTTGAATCCTAGAAATCAATAGGTTACTTAGATTTAAACAACTGCCCCATTTTTATGCTATGACTTGTTATTTAAGGTTATTTATTTCTGGTGATTATCAATAAAATTAATAAAGCCAGCCCTTGCTAGATGGAGGGAAGTTGGAATAAGTACACCTTCAAGGAAGGGTTCTGGGAAAGGTTTCTGTATATTGTAACAACAAGAACTTTGACAGTTATTAACACATGTATTCCTCTGTATCTTCCTTGGTTGAAAAAGAACTCTCTTTATTTTTTATAGCAACAAAGTCTCAGTCTCTCATCAAGCAGTGCTTGGTTTTCTTTCTTTTTTTTTTTTAAGTGATGATGAGTTTGGATCTCATGTGACGGACATTAAAACATACTAACATGAGACATGAGCTACGTACAGTTCCCCACATAATATGTCAGTGGTGTAGTACTTTTGTGATTTTCTGTATAACTGGAGCCAGGGATGATAACACCCAATTCAATTGGACTTGTTTAATGTAGCACTTGAGCCTAAGGTTGTATCCTAAAACCACTTACACCACAGTAGTATAATTGAAGTCTATGTCTCCAGACGTGATGACAGGTATTTAAATGATTGTTAACATTTTCAAAATTGTCTCAGGACGCTTTCTGATGAGACGGAATGCGCAACCTATGGCTCCGCAAAGAGGAATGACACACAGCTTCCATCTCATGAGAATGGCGGAAGTATGGATCTTTGATGGCAAACATACTCGTCAAGCAGATTAGTAAAATCCAACTCTGCTTGACGTGCTGGACGTGCATACTTGCTGGCAAAGATCCACATTTCCTCCCTTCCCACAACTATGAGACAGAAGCTGTGGATCATTTACCTCTCAGAGAATCCTGCAGCACCGAAGGCTGCACATTCTGTCGAGTCCTGTCTCTTCTTGTTGGAAAGCGCCCTCAGTGACTTAGAGAGATCGAGATCGTAAGGTTCTAAAGCTGCCTAGTTCCTTTCAAACAATGGATTGCGTTGGAAAGCTCTGAATATCTGTGGACTATTAACTACTAAACAACACTCTCTTTATAAAAGCTAGTGTAAATAATATACTTCTGTTTTTGAACGTACATGATTTTTCAATATTAGCAGTGCACGGTGGTCAGACTTGGTTCCAGAAAATGTTTAGTAAGATGATAAAAAGAGCAAACAACTTGGAGGGGTTTTTTTCACCCAATCCCAGTTTCATCCCAGAAAATCTGCTCTTTGGTTTTATAAAGAAAATTATTTTTAAAGTTTGGCTTATAGGAGGGAGTCAAAAGACTGAAACTGAGGTGTTGAGGAAGTAAAAGTAAATGTAGAACATTTCTATGCTCCTCCTGAGGCCTGCTGGAAAGGGAAGGGTCATAAAAAAGAGTGCATTTTAGACTCTGAGTGAAATAATCCAGGAGCAAATTTGGATAACGAAAGACAATTGTAAATATGTAAAATTCTGAGAAATGCGTCCTCTTGCCTGTCCCACACTTGGAACAAAGTATTGCAATCAAGTTTTAAATAATACAAGAGATGTCAATGGGAATTGTGTGTATAGCCCAGGGGCACTATATATTTCATAGATTAGTTTTAGTAGGATCAATTGGAAATCAACAATGGGAAAGGACCTATTAATTCAAGTCCATTACACACAGACGAGTAGGATTGTCTCCTATCCTATTGCCACTTTTCCACAGTGGAATAGGTAGGCTTAAGCGTAAGGAAGATTTTTTTTTAAATGCCACATCACTACCCTTAATGGAATGAAAAGGCTTTTTCCTCTGGGAAGTATCTGGGGTGATGGATGAGGCAGATAACAGGCCTATGAACATAATGGCCCACTAATATCTATGCATCAATGTAATATTAATAACAACTACAACGGACACCTTGAGAAGCCAGGAAAACTGCCTTTTTGACTGACATAGTCCAGGTAGCTCCCACTGGACTAACGATGGTGGATATCAGGAGAGTGTCATCGCTATTGCTAATATCCGCCTCTATGGGTAATTTTAGACGTTACGGGATCATGGTCAACCACAGTGAAACCCCTGTGGTGGCTGTTTGCCCCGTAAGGTCTGTTTGCTTCCTGTCAGATGTTCACCACGGTGAATACTTGGAGGGAATCAAATTGACTACGATTCTGGACCTCCAGCCGCCCAGAAGTCCAGAATTGTGCTTAGGGTGGCCATGATCCGGGATGGGCCAAAAGTAACATCTGTTAGTTTTGGCTCATCCCGGATCGTGGTCCCGACCATGGGACAGGATCGGGCGCAGTGGCTTGATTGGCCGCTGCGCCTGCCCATCTCCTGAAGGGTGGGCGGGCCAGGGGAGCATGGGGGGCGGGGCTGCGTGGCCACACATTGCACCATGCAGCCCCACCCCCTCCCCGATCCCCGGTAGGAATCAGGCCGGCACATCTGAAGGACAGCCAGACTGATTCCTGACTGGGATCCGAAACGGATCTCGGTCCGTGATTGAGCGTGGCAGGCCTCCGGGCCTGTCACTTCTAAAATTACCCTATATCAGAGGCTGTCAAACTAGCTATAACTATAACATAGGGTAAAAACAAGCGAGATGCTGGCCCACTGTGACTCAGGTCTCACCTGCACGTGTGGTCCCACGCTGCCAGATGTGGACTCACTACTTACCCAGGGCAGGTAGACAGCTAGGTCGAAATGGGCCCTGGGCCTGATCCCAAGTGCTCATCCTGGGCTAAGGGCCACCCATGCTAGCTAATGTAGGCCACAGTGGGCCAGCACATTTTTTCAGCCCCACCATCCCTGACATGGGGCGTTGGGTGCCATGGTTGCGCATTATGGTAGGGATGGGGACGGGAGGGAAGCTGGATGCCTGCACATTTGTTGCAGTTCCCTCCACCTGGGTCATATAGGTGGAGGGACAGCTCTTGCAGGAACGTTTGCTCTGTGCCGCATGCCAACCCAGAGAATGGTGTCTGTGGTTTTCTGTTCCTGGCTAGGGAACTGCCCAGCTTCCTGCACATTTGGTTTTACACAATATGCTGATTTTTAAAGAAGGCCATAGTGGGGAAGGGTCAATATGGCCTTGCCAATCTATTAGAATTCTTTGACTGTATCAACAAGTGTATGGCTAAGGTTAATCCAGTTTCTCTTAAGAAAATCATGAGACAGGTCATATAGTCATGATATAAGAGGGAAGGGTCCTTCAAGGGGAAGGGTCTTCTCATGTTCTGTCATTCCCAGGTAACTGAGGGTCCACATGCCCCATCTCCCTATGTCCAATCTGTGTGACACACATGACTCAGAATATACTAAATCAGAATGTGTGCTTATTGTTTGACAGAACAAATACAAAGGCATTGTCCCTGTCTGCATCAGCTTAAATCTAACACTTTAATAGGTCTTGTGTTGGTGTAGCACGTTGAGAAGCAGAGCCTAATTTAATATGTATTGTCTGAGATTTTCTTTTGTACAATAGGACATATTTATCATAAATCACAGCAAATATATACTATATCCTGCTAGTCTTCTGTGTGCTGAAGCGCTGCTGAAATAAATGGGAAATGTGCATGGCTTGACAGTATAATTGAGTCCCATATGGAGAGAGGGAAGAAGGTGAAGATTTGGATGGTCTTTTTCTACACATGGAATTGTTTTTTCATCATTTGTTTTTAGATTTGGAGCCTTTGTTGTCTATAATTTTGGATACTCTGTTATACATAGTTGTAGAGTCTTCATCTTCCTTCTGTCCTGCATTTCGAATCCCAATGAAGTTCCTTTTAAAAAAAGATTGTTCATTCTGTTGAGGAGGAATTATAAGGTGATATGTAGATTGAGGACTTTTTTTTTATCATTTGTAAAAACTTTGTTTATTTTTTGAGAAGATGAAGGAGTAGGATATTAGTCCTGCACATATGTTGACTAAGTAATTCATAGGATATCAGTCCCTGATCAGCTGTCTAGTGGACAGGGAGAGTGCGCCCCTCTAGGCCCAATCCTTGGACCTTGCCTCACAGGAGGGAGGGAGACCTACACAGCCAATCAGATGGTAGGTGGCCGGTTATCCCACATTAGCCCAGCTGAGGTAGTAGTAGGCTCTGATACATCATGGGCCTTCTCTGGCCAACACATTGCTTGACAGCACTATGCCCTCCTCCCCACGGTATGGGGGAGGGGGGCAAACATCTGTCGGATACTAGCAAGTGGTCTGCTGCATTGTAGGGTAATGTCGGTTATATGCGCTAATGTGGGATAACATCTCATGTTGGTCTTACCCTAAGACTAGTAGATTCTGATTTAGGTTACCTGTATTCAGTAACAGATGTTTAAGGGCTATATTTTAGTGTATCTTGACTCAGGTTTTTGGCCCACGGGTATTTTATGTTTTTGGATTTTTGGTTGTGTTGGTGCTTTTGTACCAGTGACTACTTTAGGTTTGTAGATATTGTGATGGCTACGGCCCAACAATAAAATATTCATTCATTCATTCATTCATTCACCCTAAGACTAGCAGCAGTCTCCAATTCTAACATGATGATATTTGATGAAGCACATATGCAGTATCATCCCTGCATTTTGTTGAGGGACTAGAACTGAAAATAAGTCAAGAACAGACTCGAAGACCAATGGAAACTTTAAGTGCATGCTTAAGTGTTTTGCTGAAGAGGGATGGATTTAAGAACATGCTCAAGTGCCTTTGCCAATTCTGAACTTAAAACAAAGCATTGCCATTGTGGTTTTCATGCCCCAAAGTCCATATGCATGCATGCAAATCAGGTCATTTGCAGACATGAAGGTAAGTTTAGGCTTTAGGATTTTAAAGCCTAGAGCAGCTTCTGAAACAATGGTCCCTTCAGTTCAATTCATTCTGACTCTGCTCAGAGATTTTTATTTTGAATTGATGAGGCTTGGTAAGAATCCAGTATCCATTAAAAAAAAAAAGTGGCATTGAGTTAGAAAACATGTTGTCGGTAAGACTTTTTTTCCATGATCAGAGCCAAGTTCTATGGAGGAATAAAACCTCTTTGAATAACATGCTGAGGCAGACGCCCACCACTGGGTAAATCAGTGTAGCTCTATTAAACTGAATGGAACTATGCTGAATTAGTATTAAACCTGACCAGCTGAAACTCTGAGTCTTCCTAATCAGTTTTGAAACTACATTATTTCATCAAAGGGAAGAAACAGAAAGAAAGAGCACTACTATGAGCTTCAAATCAAATTCCTGTTATTTACAGTGAAGATTTCATTTCATTTTTCCTTGAACATTTCTCTATTTATTTGAGCATACTGTCCTTGGCTTGGCAACCCTGGAGAGAGTTTAATTATTGTATTTGAGTGCTTGCTTGATCGGTGTATATTTCTTTTCCATTCTCAGCCTGTAGTTTTATTGTCAACAAAAATGTACTTCAGAAATCATTTTCCTGAGCAAATTCTGTGCTGGTTACACCTTAACTTATCATGTGGCAAGTGATACCATAATAATACAGAAACATCCAGAAAAAATGCTTCTGCTTAATTTGGGGATCATTTGTAATTAAATGCCAAGTCCTGTTAACAGTAATAATAAAATGCTGGACCAAATTATTCACAATGAAGGGATGGACTAGGAAAGAGGACCAGCACAGTTTTTCTGGTAGCGTAAGAGAAGATAATGGGACACTGGGCCCTGAATGGACTGAGGTGGGAAGTGGGTGGATCAGATGAGACTGTAATGAGTATCACACAAGGCCAAAGCGACTGGAGTAAATGGGACACACCTAAATATCCATTGCCACCTATGGTCAGCCACTTTGAGTATCTAGGCAGTATTAGTGTTTGTGTCCAGAATCAAATCTATATGAATGAATGTGAAACTGCTAAAAGAGTCAGATTCATGAATTTATGATGTCCCTGATTGCAAATGTAACTCCTTGCTTCATATTGCTTATTATTGACCTTAAATCCTCCTCTTGCTCTCTTGCTTCAATAGCAACAGTCATCTCTTAGTTGCTCTTTCACTGAGTCTTTAGGTGATGATATTATTTTAGCACACATGATTGAACAGGTTTACCTCTTGCCATAGGGCACTGCAGGTATGCACATGGTTTTTGTCCAGTTACATTGCCAGAGCAGCACAGAGGTGATGTGTCATCACTAGAGCTGAGTGAATTATTCAAAGTCAGTAATTTGGGGGTAAATTATTTTTTCTTGCTGATCTGCAAATAAATTGCAGTTTCCTCAAATGTGTTTTTCTAGTTCTTTCAACACAGTTATTGCAAGAACTTTAATATTCTGTGAGCTAATCACCAACAACTCACTGTTCATTCATTGCTAGGTATTCAGGTAGAACCGAATCTACCCAAAAATGGCTGATTTGGTTCTATCTGAAAATTTGGTTTCAGACTATTCGTATCTTTGATTTTTGATCTGGATTTTTTGCATTGCGGTTTGTTGCCATTGACTTCAGTGGGGAAAAATGCGTGCAAAAAATCTGAAGCAAATCCAAATTGAGATTCGAAATTCCTAAAGAACCGAATCTGAAAAATCCGAATCCAAAATTTCCTCTGGAGTCCCACCCCTACTGGGTATAAGAAGTGCTGTCAGTGTCCCATCCCGTCTATACAGTACCACGTGCCTTTCACTGACTATTCAGTTCTCTTCTACCATCACCACAGGGGTTGACAGAAAGCAATTCCATGTGTGTATGTATAAAGCACTAGCTGTAAAAGGTATGATCAGATCCTTATCCAAGGGCTAGGAGAATACTGTCTCCCTGCCTTTTTATGCAGTTTCAAATTCATGTACAAGCAATCTTTACCCACCAGCAGCACACAATGGTGTGGAAGAATCCCAGCAGCAGATGATAGAGCAGAAATTGCTTGTGGCTTGCGGGAGGACACAGGGAATACTGTCAGAAGGAAGTTCCCTTATTCATGTCTCTGCAAGGAGAGGCAGATAAGCGACTGCATTTTATTGATGTATTCAGATGTATTTAATTGGGAAACAACGCATAGAGAAATCATAAAAAGGAGATTATTAAAAAAAGAAAATAAAAACCTGACCCCAGCACCAACAGATTGTAGGAGAGTTTTGCTGAACAGTGATGACAGCGGTGAAACATTCCATTGAGATTCAAATATGCTTGTCAGTGGTGAAGGTGGAGGGTTGATCTAACTGCAGACATATGGGCCAGTAACATCAGTAAAGTACACTGGACTTGTCTTAGCAGTAGCAGCAGCAACATTCGCCATGATTTGGATTTGTGGGTATGAAAAATAATCCACTACCAGCAATAGATTGATTGGTAACAAATTGGTTGTCATTGGACAGTGACAAGCTAAGGAGTGGGAAGTAGGCATGGGACCCCGGGGCAATTACCGGATACCGGATTTACCGGCACGCCCGCCCCCAGTGGGAAGTACATAAAGAAAACCTATGTAAGAATGGTGTCTTGCACATGTCCTGCTTTGCATGGGGCTTCAAACTAGTGAGGAAGAAGTATCTCTAGTACAACAATAAAAAAATTAAAAAGTAGATGGGGTTCTGTCCACAACCAGAAATATCTGTGGTGAGTCTGGTAGGTCATACATTGTGAACTTGTCGCTCCACATCCCCCAACCTCATCCACATTTCCTGTCTTCCCCCTGATCAACTCCCCTTCTCCTGCTCCCTCTGGAACTGCCACTCTTCCATTAACAAAGCCCCCTTCATTCACGACCTCTTCCTCTCTCACCACTTCCAACTCCTTGCACTTATTGAAACCTGGATGTCTCCCTCTGACTCTGTCACCCCTGCCACCCTCTCCTCTGGAGGCCTTTCCTTCTCTCACCGGTCCCGCCCAGAAGGCTGGGATGGTGGCGTGGGCCTTCTCCTTGCCAACCCCTGTCAATTCCAGCCCCTCCCCGCTCCCTCTCCTTCCCCTCCTTTGAGACTCACTCTGTACGTCTCTTCTCCCCCCTTCGCCTTCGTGTCGCTGTCATCTACCACCGCCCCCCCGGCCCCATTTCTTCTTTTCTCCCAGACTTCGAATCCTGGCTTACCTTCTTCCTTTCTGATGATACCCCCACTCTCATTCTTGGTGACTTCAACATCCATGTTGACACACCTTCCCAGCCCTCTATCTCCCGCTTTCTCTCCCTAGCCTCCTCCTTTGATCTCCGTCTCTGGACTGATTCCCCCACCCACACTGGTGGCCACTCAATCTCATCTTCTCCAGAAACTGCCCTGTTGCTGACTTCTCCTTTGACCTTTGTCTCACATCTGACCATTACCTCGCTTCCTTCAACCTTGCCCATCAACCCCCATCTTCGTCCCCGGTTCCACGCCCCTTCCGTGATTTGCAGGCTATTAAGCCTTTAGATTTTGCTTCTTCCCTCTCCCCTCTCTTTCCTCCTGTCTTCTCCTTCTCTTCCCGTGACACTGCCATCTCTTCTCTCAACGCCTCTCTCACCATGACCCTCAACTCTCTTGTCCACCTCTCCTTCCACCCTGTTCGACCCCAAAAACCCTGTCCTTGGCTCACCTCTACTATCCACTACCTCCGCTCCTGCACCCGGGCTGCTGAACGCCTCTGGTGCAAATCCCGCTCCCACCCTGACTTCCTCCACTATAAATTCTCCCTCTCCTCCGCTATCTTCCTGGCGAGGCAACACTACTATGCCTCCCAGGTTGAATCCTACTCTTGTGACCCCCGCCGCCTCTTCTCCACCTTTGACTCTCTTCTCAAGCCCCCCTGCTCCTTTCTGCTCAGGATCTCACATCATTCTTCACCTCAAAGATTGACAAGATCCGCCAAGACATTGCTTCCCACTCGTCTCCTCTCCCTGCTCCCTCGCCCCCTCCCCCCTCTCTCCTCTCCTCCTTCCCTCCTGCCTCCCTTGAGGAAATCTCTTTGCTCTCTTCCTCCAACCCCTCCACCTGCCCTCTTGACCCAATCCCCTCCTGCCACCTGACTTCCATTGCTCCCACTGTTGCCCCCCCTTTACATGTCATTAATCTCTCCCTCTCCACTGGCTCCTTCCCCTCCGCCTTCAAGCATTCCCCTGTCTCTCCCATCCTCAAAAAGTCCACCCTCGGCCCTTCTGATCCCTCTAGTTACCAGCCGGTCTCCCTTCTACCCTTCGCCTCTAGGCTTCTGGAATGTGTTGTCTAATCCCGCTGCCTGGATCTCCTCTCTGCCAACTCCTCCCTGGACCCTCTCCAATCTGTCTTCTGCCCCCTTCACTCCACTGAAATTGCCCTTGCCAAGATCACCAATTATCTACTTGTCGCCAAATCTAAGTGCCTTTACTCCATTCTTGTCCTCCTTGACCTCTCTGCTGTCTTTGACACTGTCGACCACTCACTCCTACTGGACTCTTTCCGCTGCCTAGGCTTCTGCGGCTCTGTCCTTGACTGGTTCTCCTCCTACCTCTCTGACCTTTAATGTGTCTCTTCCCAATTCCAAATCCTCCTCCCTCCCCCTCTCGGTTGGGGTTGCCCAAGGATCTGTCCTGGGTCCTCTCCTCTTCTCTATCTACACCCTGTCACTTGGCAAACTCATTGCCTCCCACGGCTTCCAATACCACCTTTATGCTGACAACACTCAACTCTATCTCTCCACATCCTCTCTTTCCCTGTCTGTCCAAGCTTGCCTCATCAACTGTCTCTCTGAAATCTCTGCCTGGATGTCCCAACGTCAGCTCAAGCTCAACATGGCTAAGACTGAACTCCTTATCTTTCCTCCCTACCCTTCCTCTCCCTCTTCCCTGTCCATCCTTATTGATGGAGTCACCATCTGCCCCATTCCCCAAACCCATAGCTTGGGCTTCATCTTCGATACTCACCTATCCTTTAAACCTTACATCAGTTCTGTTGCCAAGTCCTATCGCTTTGCCCTCCACAACATTGCTTGGATTCGCCCCTTTCTCTCCATCTCCTCTGCTAAAACCCTTGTTCACGCCATGGTCATCTCTCACCTTGACTACTGTAACCTCCTTCTTACTGGCCTCCCCCACTTTCACCTGTTCCCCCTTATCTCCATCCCAAACTCCACTGCTAGGGTCATCCATTCAACCCGTCGCTTCGTCCACGTGCAGCCTCTCCTCTCCTCGCTTCACTGGCTCCCCCTTTCACAACGCATCCTTCACAAACTCCTGGTGTTCACGTACAAATCCGTTCACAACCTGTCTCCCTCTTACCTCTCAGCCCTAGTCTTCTTACATACTCCTGCACGCACTCTTTGCTCCTCCTCTGCCCCCTCCCTCACTCTCCCTCGTCTCCCTGCTCCCCTAACTGCCTTCGTCCTTTCTCCCTTGCTGCCCCCCATGCTTGCTGCCCCTCCCTCCCCACATCCGCCTTGCCTCTTCCCTCCACACCTTCAACTCCCTCCTTAAAACCCACCTCTTTCTTGCCACCTTTCCCGACGCCTGCTAGAACTTTCCTTCAATATTTACTGTCTGCCCTCCCCGCAGACTCCTGCCTAACTGCAACCAAGCCAAACACATGCACCTGAGACTTCGCATCCGCTGAATGTTACTTATCCCGTGTCTCTCCCTATGTCCCCTTTCCTTGTCTCCCCCCTCTGTGTCTATTAGATTGTAAGCCGTAAGCAGGGACTATGTCTATCTTATTGTTCTGTAAAGTGCCAGGTGCACAGCTGGCACTATACAAATGCTTATAATAATAATAAATAATAATAATAATTAATAATACCAGATGAAAGAGGGGGTGGTAATGTAGTGGATTTCCACCCTCCTGACTCCATCAGCTAAAACCAAGCATTATTGGTAACCTGAAAGATTCCACAGAGACCCCAAAAGATAAAAGCTTGCCCTTTGCTTTAGCAATGCTCACTCCTAATAAGGATTTTCTGGGATTTTCCCTTAATTATTGCACAACCCTGTGCAATGCAGTATCTGTGGGAATTATACTGGTATTGCTTAGGCACAAGTGATCTGTCTCTTTGGAGAGGCCAGGGGATACTCTTCCGGGTCCAGGAGTGCAAATGGGAAATTGGTGAGCTCTGTAAACTTTGTAGGATGACATCAATTTAAGTCAGTAATACACATCAACATCTATTTTGAGGGGGGGTTAATAATATATATGACGTCTATATAAAATGGGTGAAAACAGGGTGAAAACAGACATGACACGAACCACCCTTGGTGGTTATTTATGCATATTGCAGGGTTGTATTGGTGCCCTATGCAGCCCTGAAACATGCATAAATGACCACCAAAAGTGGTTAAAGGGTGGTTAGCATCATGTCTGTTTTCACCCTAAGAGTCTAATATTCTTCATTTTTTTTATTCAAAGCATCCAGATAAACCTAACTAACACAATAAACAACAAATCAGTAAAGTCAGAAAGTCCTATCTATTTTAATATCTCTCCAGGATAGATGATATTTTATCAGTAGTCTCCTTTAACTCCAAAACACCAGGAGTGCTAAGTTCCATCTTTGAATCTACCTTGTATTTCAGTGTTAACCATTTCCAGTATAAAAACATGTACTTCCAAGTATTGCGACATAAAATCATTTAAAAAGTGTAATATTTTTTCTCTCAATATACTGACTTGCTGTTCTACCTTTTCACTAACGGATTCAGTTGGTTTGGGGATTGGGTTATGGGGGTTTGGGGAGATGATATTGTGAGGGTGGGGTTTTTTGTAATGATTTTAATGTTTTTGCAACCTGTGAGCCTTCCTGAGCCTCCGGGAAAGGGCAGCATATAAATTAAACAAATAATAAATAAATAAATAAATAAATAAACAGATGGCAAGAGAAATTTGCCATCTAACCCTTACCTGCAAGGTCAAAGCTATAATTTTACAAACCATGATTCAGAATCGAATTTCTGCTGTATGTAATACCATATCGCATTTTAGCATGGCTTTGATAGTAGTATGAGGAGTTCATTTTTATAAATGACATACTAATTACAGCATCTCGTTTTAAGAATAATAGGGCTTAGTGAGACAAAATGGAAATGTTATCTGATGGCCTACAAAATACATAGATAGTTAATTAATTTGATAATGCTATCCTTAATTGAATTGCTTAATGAATATCTTTGGGAAAGAGCCCTCTTTAAAGAAGGCAATATTTTAGATCTAAATGGAAGGTGTATTTTATTTTCCTTTTTTTAAAAAGTGATTTTTGTTGGTTGTTTTTTCAAACATAATTTGGCCAGGAGAGTGCTGATATTCTAAAGTCATTTTTAGTTTTGGGAAAAATTTCAGTTCACATGTATTTTCAATATAAGAATTAAAAATCCGAGACATAAAAACCCGTAACACCCTGCAACATAGGGCATTTTTAGCTGAGGGCTGTTTGTGCCCGCGCTACCCATAAAAGGAGACAGAAACTTGCTTGGGATAAAAGAGGCATCGGCTGCAACTTTATTACATGACATAAGCACAGTTATCACCTGGGGCTTGTTTCCCCATTGCTCTCACTCCCGCTGCTGGGGCTTGCATCCCTGCCGCTTCTGCTCCCGCTGCAGTGCCCAAGGCAAGGAGGACCCACATGGCTGTGCTGGAGATGAGGGGCATGAGTAGGGGAGACCGGGACAGCTTTGGAGCCCCACCCCACCCCCACCCCCCTGGACTAACACCCGGAAGTGCCGAGGGGCACTTAAGTGAAGGGCCGCCGGCTGCGCTGCAGGGCCGCGGCCAAAGGGCGCGGCCCTTTGGGGCCCTTCGGGGCCTGGAGGGGGTGGAGGGGGGAAGTTATGTCAGGGTGGGAGGTTAGAGCAAATAGGAGGGGAGGAGGAGAATTGGGGAATGAGGGATAAAAAGGAACAGAGGGGTAATGGAAATTATGAGGGGCAGGAGGGGAGTTCTGAGCAGGGTGAGAAAGGGAAGCTATGGGTAGATGGGGTGTCTTGGGTGGGGTTAGTAAAGGAGTGGGGAGAGTGGGAGGAATGTGGCGAGTTTAATATAACTGCTGATGTTGGTTTGGTGGGGCCACCTCCCCCCGGTGAGAGAGGGGTGGAGGTGGCCAGGTTCTCCCTGGTGGCAGAAGGAGAGGAGTTGGAGGTGGTTGGGACTTACCCCGTGTGTATTGGGGAAGTTATAGAGTGGGACGTCAGTTGAATGTTGGGAAATGTGCTGTATTATTATTATGTGTTTTGAAATTGATATTATAGTAAATTGTATATTATGTTAGTGTTGTTGAAATGTTGTTCTGGGCTCCCTGTGTGGAAATTTCCAGAACTATTATTGTACTATTGTAAGCCGCCTCAAGTCCTACGGCAGAGAGTGCGGGGTATCAAATATATATGGATTGGATTGGACATACATATACATATTCCACAACAGCAAATAATAAACCTGTGTGGGTGTAGAGGAGAGGAACCATGCCATATATTCCAGGCAGGGGGCTGAGCTAATTCTCGCCCCCTAACCCAGGTGAATCGACCCCTCAACATGGGTGAGTCAGGGTGGGTTGCAGCCCCCTACCAGATGTTCCAAGCCTGGGCTGGAGCCCCCACCTTTAAGACCCCCCATTCCCCGTGTGGCAGCGGGGTGCAAGTGTGCCCCCCTTAGCTCTTAAGGAACCTTACCACTGCATGGTTCCTACCCCGCTACCCACCATGAAAAGGGGGAGGGAAATTTTCCCCCCAAACAGGTATCCCAAAATGATTGTGCAGCACCGCCCTAAGATCCTTCAACCAGACTTCGTTCTCTTGTTCAGACAAATGCACACTGTTGCTCAGAAACAAGTCCGCATCCTAGCTCACAATACACTCGTGGTGCACCACCCTGCTGCCAAAGCGGGCCACGACTGACCACATCACCCCGTTGACTTTCCGCTTGGCCCGTTCAATTTTGCCTGGCGACGTGACGTATCGCCAGACCCGCCGCTCCTGGAGATCAGAACACCACACATAGGACTGAGGCCACTTAGCCACCAACACATAGATGTCATGCTTCATAATGCCAGTGAGCTCCCATGCGCTGCGCAGGCTGAGGTAATTTTTGCCCAAGTGAATGACCAAGATGTCTGGAGGACCAAAGCGTGCGGCTCTGCGGAACAGCGAAGGCATCAGGTATTCCCATCACATACCGCTGCACCCAAACCAGTAGAGGTGGGCCCGCAGTCCACAACCCAGCTGGGTACCGACGTCTGAGCCAGCTGCATGGCCTTTGGCCCAACGCACAATGCTGTGCCCACAAATCCATACGGTGGAGAGCTGGCCTGCACCTGAGGGAAATAAACAGAATAGCATTACCAACCAGCAAAGTTTACTGCAAAGGGTTGAACTGCCGTATGTAAGTGCGATAAGTGTTGGACCACCGTCTGCCTATCACCTTGATCTGAGAGGTGGCTAGCCCGCCAACGGCAGCCGTGGAGGCGGCCCCGATTCGTAAGGAGTGTACGCCATAGTCAGATGGCCGAAGCCTGAGCATTGCCAAACCCTTCTTAAAAATAGCCCGAAATTGGAATTTTGTCAGAAACGACCCCTCTGAATGAACGAAGAGGGGACCCTGCATGTGCAGACGAACGTCCAAGTAAGCCGCTAATGCCGACACCGGGCACACTCCCTCGACCAGAAATCTGTGCAGCGTTACGATATGCTCCTGGTCACTTTTGGAACGCCGAATCATGATGGCGACAGAGTCAGGCCCCAGGGCTATGTCCCATAATTCCAAGGCAATGCCTCCCTGATCCCCCTTTGAGGAAGGCACCAGATCACTGATTCGCAATGCAGCGAAAAAGGCTGTGGCGAAAGCCCCCCTAAACAACCACACGTCGTACGGAGATGAACAAACTTGCGACATGGCGGCAATCAAGCATGCCAATGCATCAACGGGTAATGGCAGCCAGGCATCCCTGATAAAGCCCCGTTACCTGGCCCACCCTTCGACTGCCCTGCGGAACCTGAATCCTGAGCATGGGTCAGGCGCCCCCTGAGCCTTGCAGAAAAAGGTGATCGCTGCTAAGCGGCACTTTATGGTGCGGGGTGCCAAACTTCAGCAACTCAAGTGGGCCGCAAACCACTCAACATGACCGGGGGGGTGGGGTATGGGCTATTGCTCCTGCAAACTATGGGAGGACAAGAAATTGCAGAAGCTGCGGTGTAAGAACGCCAGGTGGAGCACGACACTGCCACTCTAATGCCCTTGTCTAGCCTGTGCTCCCAAGTTCCCACAAGGCTGTTTGCATCACCTCCGGGTAGATGTTAGTGCCGGGCGCCAGAGCATGGAAACGCTCCATCTGAAAGCGAGAGAGGGAATCAGCAATCTCATTGTGTACACCAGGGACGTGTTTGGCAGAAAAATACATATTCAGGAAAAGGCACTTCAAGACAAACCACCAAACTAAGGTCATGACTCTGCTCGATCTACTGGACTGATGGTTGATTACCTGCACCACTGCCTGATTGTGAGACCAAAAACATACATGAGAGTCCCGGAAGTGCCACCCCCAAAGCTCCAAAGCCACCAGTAGTGGGAAGAGCTCCAGGAGAGTTATGTCTCTGATGCGGGCCGTGGATGTCCAATGGGGCGGCCACCGCTGAGCGCACCAACTGCCCTGGAAGAAAACCCCAAACCCTGACCCCCCCCCCCAGCAGCATCAGATACAACCTGGAGGTCAGCCTCGAGCAGCCGAACCTCCCTCCACAATGAAATACCATAGTAGCTCTCGAGGAACGTTAGCCAGGCCAGAAGGTCCTCCCTAATGCCTTTGGATATCTGTATACGATGGGAGGGGGCTGTGATTCCCACTGTGGAGCGTGCCAGCCACACACAGAAAGCCCTACTCGGAGCCACCACCCTGCAAGCAAAGTTCAAGTGGCCCAGCAATGTTTGCATGGCCCTTAATGTTACCTTTTTTGCCTGCACAGTGCCCTGGAGGAGCTCCCGCAGAGAGGCCAGCTTGTCTGGGGGAAGACTCGAGGAGCATGCCACTGTATCAGTTGTTATACCCAAAAAGGAGCATCGTGTCACAGGACCTTCGGTCTTTTCTCCTGCCAATGGGACCCCGAGCTCGTATGCAACCCTGGCAAAAGTGGCCATAAGGTGTGCACACTCCTGTGACCCAGCCCTCCCCAAAAATATGTAATCATCCAGATAGTGTGATATGGACGATAGACCTGCCCTGTCCCTTACCGCCCATTCGAGAATGGTGCTGAAGCGCTCAAAGGCGGAGCATGAGACTGAACATCGCCTTGTCAAAGAAAAACTGATCCCTAAAGGAGAAACCCAATAGATTGTAATCCCATGGGGACACTGGCAGCAGGCAAAAAGCCAATTTTATATCACACTTTCCCAGGAGCGCCCCCTTCTCACAAGCTCAGATGATGCAGACCGCGATGTCAAAGGACATGTGATGTACTGAGCAGAGCGCGGGGTCAATGCCATCATTGACCGAATTGCCCCTGGGATACGACAAATGATGGATCAAGCGGTAATCCCCCTTTGACTTTTTTGCACTAAACCTAGGGGCGGGACACCTCAAGGGGTTAAAGGGGGGGATGGGAATTGACCTGCCACCCTCCCTCCCACAATTTCCTTACTTATTTTGGACCATAACACCTCCTCCATTACCCTAACCAATTTCAAGTTGTTGGCCACCTGGCTGACCTGTGGACCCATGTAAGGAATCCTAAAACCCTCCGAAAATCCCTACCACAAATAATCAGTATCAACCCTGTTAGGGTAGTGTTGTAGCAGGGGGCCCAGCACCTCAAGCCTGAGGGGTGTAGGGGCCAGGGCCATGGCTCCCAATTGACTGCTGTGCCCCACGGTCCCCTTGTCATTCCTGTTTTGTGTTTCTGTTGGCAAACCTCTGCTTCCCGGAATCTCTACGGCCCTTGAAACAGGAGGTGGCAGGCTGCCCGCCCGCGCAGTTCAAACAGGTGTGGGCGTATTTACAATGGGCACAAAAACACCCCTTCCCATTGAATGCCCAACATATTGGCTTCCCTGCCACCAACCTGGTGGGGACTGGCAGCACCACCCCACTCCCTGATCTAATGCTTGCTACGGTGCGATGTGGGGCTATAATTTGAGAGTGCAGGTTATAATCAATGATATCCCAACGTGTGTGTGGGTTGGAAGCGGCCCGGCGATTAAACATTTCATCATATTCGAGCCAGGCCACACCACCAAAGTCCAAGTAGGCCTTCTGAATCATGGCAGTGTATTGTGTGAACTGCCAGGCCCTGCTTGGGAAACGGTACCCTACCACCCCCGTGTAGATATAAAAACAGGCTGACCATTTTTCCCAGGTCCTGGGTACCTGGGGCCTTTACTATTTACCCTTGCTCCCTTTGTTGGACTCTGTGGCCTCCACACCTGACTCCTCCTCGTGCAGCAACATAAACATATCTATAAATTCCCCCCTCCATATCTTTTCCTTGGTTGTGAGGGACAGGTGATCACCAGGCAAAGAGAGCACCATAGGCATATGGGGGCACCATAGGCATGCAAGCTTGAGTTAACGCCTGGCCGCCCGTAGGTGGCCTGAGTGTCTGTGCAAACCCCATTTGTATACCACACCGGGATTGCGTTATTGGCAGGGCCCCGATTCTTCTGCAAAAAAAAATCTGAAATTCTGCGACCCAAAATGGAAAATTCTGCGACCCAATGAAGTTACAAAACCAGTCTAGTAAAATTAAAAATGAGTTCTTTAATAGCAGTAATGACATCTTTATAATTTAAAAAAACATTTATTTACATATTTGCATTAATTAACACATTTTACAGTCCAGCAAATAAAGACATTTATTTATTTGCATTAAAACACATGAAAACAGATCGCCTGAGATCTGAAAACAGATCGCCCACGAAAACACACAAAAACCACATGGCAAAGCAGGAAGGCCACCCACAAAAACACACAAAAACCACATGGCAAAGCAGCAA
>QEPC01002344.1:181367-189663 GCA_003113815.1 Sphenodon punctatus | reverse complement strand
CAGAGGCAGCAGCGATCCCGGCGGCAGAGGCAGCGGTGGGAATCCCGACGGCAGCAGCTGGAGCTGAGCGGCTGGAGTCGGCGGCGGTGGCGGCGGAGACAGAGGCAGCAGCGATCCAGGCGGCGGCGGCAGAGGCAGCGGCGGGGATCCCGGCGGCAGCGGCTGGAGCTGAGCGGCTGGAGTCGGCGGCGGTGATCCTAGAGTGCGGTCTCACGGCGATTCAAGTAGGTCCCATGTGCTGATGGGACCAGCTTTATAAAGGCCGCGCAAGCCCCTGATTGGCTTGTGGCCTCAATAAAGCTGGTCCTTGATTGGCTCACCGCCAAGGAAGGGAAATCCTGCGGGGATTTCCCCAGTTTCTGCGAGAATCCTGCAAAGGGCAGGATTCTGCGCAAATTCTGCGAATCGCGGCAGCGCAGAAGACTCGGGGCCCTGGTTATTGGCATCTAATGCCAGTTCCGCCACTCTCTCCCAGTACCATTGGGTAGGCTGTGCCTCTGCTGAGGAACTGGGCCCTGAGGCTACTCCCGAGGGGCAGACCATGCCCCCTACCCCCGGGCCCACGAACCCCGCAGTACTGGTAACCGCGGGACCCGTGGGACCCTCACCTTGGTTGATTGGTACCGAAGGTATCTCGCTCATCCCCGAGGTGTCGGTCACAGCTGCCTGTGTCTCACCGGCCCCGTCTCCGTTGTCCGGCTCAGCACCCTGTTGACTCCTTCCGGTACCCGACCTCTCTGGCCCCGCTTAGGAGGGGGAGAATCCCCTGATGCCCCTCCAGCGTGCTGGGTGCGTACAGTCTCCAGCGCAATGGCAATCATCTGGGTCACATCCTGCATGGAGTATGTAGGAGCACTGTCCAGCTGCTCCTGGTCCCTCCCTACAGCCGTGGTGGCCAGTGAACCCACCTTGGCTCGCCCCTTCCTTGCCTACGGGGTTGAGGGCCTTGTGGTCTGGCAGGTCCGAGGACCCCTGCCACCATGACCCACCTTTGCCCATGCCATGTTGACCTATTCTCCCAGGAAACATAAACAACATTGTATTAGGACAAATTTTGGGGGCCACCTGGCGTGGGACATTGGTAGGACAGTTTGGGGTTAATTCTGTGCTTACAAACGCAGACGACCCTAGAGGGAAAGAGTCTGTGCTGGGAAACTCTCCAGCTGAAAATGTGACAAGAAGGTTCGCCCGTTGCCGTCTCAATCAGTTACACAGATAGCCGGCCCCAGTTTTATTGTGCTACAGTTGGACCACCTCTGATATAACTGTGAGCAAATCAGGGATGCGCACCAGAATCCTGAATGGGCTGTATGCAGCTGATCCTCCTGGCGTGACACCTGGCACTCCATGTGGCTTGGGCCTTTCCCTCCCCCCCCCACGGGGGGATACACGGGAAATCCCTCCAGGCCTACCTCCCCCCCAGCCGGGGCTTTAAAGTTGCCTCCACGTGGAACTGCAAAGGCAGCCGCCCCAACTGGGGATTTAAAGAACCCCCCCACTTATAGAAGCTACCCCCCAGGTCTTTAAAAAGACTGGAGTGCCGCCGCACTACTGGCGGTGGCACTTCACATGGGGCTGCTGCCTCCCCCCCGACTGGGGAGGATTTTAACAAGCCTTGAGGGCCGCCGCGCTTGCCAGCAGTGGAGCTCAACGTGGGACTGCTGTCCCCCCCCCGGACTTTTAAGAAGCTACGAGCGCCACCGCATTGTGGATGGCGGCGCTCCATGTGGACCTGATGCCCCCCCCCACCGTTTTTAAGAAGACTTGAGCGCTGTTGCACTCCCTGCAGCGGCGCTCCACCAGGGACTGCCGTTTCCATCACCCCCGGGGCTTCAAAAAGACTTGCACGCCAATGCGCTGCTGCCGGCGGCGCTCCCCATCCACTCCCACCGGTCCGTCAATGGAGCAATGAGCATCACCACTCCATCTGGTGGCAGCGGCGCTCCACGTGAGACTCCCTCCATCGACCCCTACTAGGGCCTTTTTAAAAAAAAAAAAGTGTAATGAGCATCGGCGATTTGCTCCCCGTAGGGACCCCCTCCATCAACTCCCCACCAGGGCCCTCTAAAGTGCATTGTGCGCTAACCCTCTGCCTGGCAGCGGTGGCGCTCCATGTTGGGACTCCCCCCATCGGTCCCCACCCAGGCCGTTTAAGGTGCAATGAGCACTGCCGCTTTGCCCGGTGGTGGCAGCGCTCCCTGTGGGACTCCTTCCATCGGCCCCCCACCAGGGTCCTTTAAAGCGCAATGCACACTGCCGCTCTGCCTGGCAGCGGCGGTTCTCCACATGGGACTCCCCACCCCATCTGCCCCCTGAGGGCCTTTTAAAGTGTAATGAGCGCCACCGCTGTGTTTGTTTCCCGGCAGTGGCAGCGCTCCGTGTGGGACTCCACCCAGCAGTCCCCGCCGGGGCCTCTAACTCCCCCATCCCAGGGCTCCAAGACACCGCTCGGGCCAAGCCGCTTTGTTTACTCACCTGGAGTTAACAAAGACAGGTAAAAATCCTCACCTGGAGTCAACAGGTAAAATCCTCTTTGTGCGTTGCCTGAGATGGGGAGAGAGGAAGAGGCACCTGGAGGCTCAGGTATGTATACCTGCTCAACTCCACCCCCTGGTGCCCTTCCTCACCCCCCATTGGGCTGCCTTACTGAGCCTCCTGAGCCATGGGGGAGGGGCTGGGAGCCCTGGGGTGGGGGAGTTAATCCCCCGGCCCAGTCCTCCGTCTTGGGGCAGGCAGCCACAAATCCCACCCCCCGCTAATGGCGTGGGGGTGTTTCCTTCTCGCAGATTGCAGAATCCGGGAGAAACAAACTCCCGCCGGGGTGTGTGTGCATTAGATGTTCCACCCCAATTCCAGAAGTAATCTGCATTGAAAACAGCATACTCACACATGGATGGAGATCAGGATTTATGAAACCCCAATATTGAGGGTCTCCGTTCATGTGCCAGTGCTCTGTTTTCAATAGAACCAGCCGACTTCTGGAATTGGGGGAGATGTCTAAACCCCACCCACCACAACGTGAGTTTGTTTCCTCCTGGACTCTGCAGTCTGCAAGAAATGGTGCTTGTCTAAAAGGGCCCATAGTTACACTATGGGACTTGGTTTTAGGGAATTTTATACTCTTATACAGTATTTATTTTTAAGGGATTTATTTTATGTATATTTTATGTTTTATGTTACCCTCCCTGAGTCTTTGAGGAAGGGCAGGTTAGAAATCTAAATAAATATGCAAAGCTTGAATGGTGGACCATGACATCAAAAGTGCCCTTTAGAGTTGAATCAGCCATAATAATGTATACATTTTCATTGGGATGCCATAAACAGTAATTAACAAAGCAATGAACATATGTGGGATCTGTTGTCAAGGACAGTTAAATATCCACCTTGCTTTCTAGATACCTTAACGTTCAGGTGTACTGCATTTTATGAAGTGTTCAGATCCAGCTTGATAAATGCTCTGTGTTCATCTAAGTACAGCTTAATTTACTAATGAGCAATTTGCATCTGAATAAAACATGTGTAATCAGCTACAGCATCAATTTAATTTCCATTATAATCATCATCATCCCTCCTTTTCCAACTGTAATCTTGTCTATATCTGATAAGGTATATATTTTATATACAACTAAAATGAAACAGGTTTCGAAATGAAACCACATTTCCATTGTTAAAAAAATACAGCAAGAAATTAGTGGCTTGATTAGGCTGGGGAGGCCAAGTGGGTGGAACCACAGGGTTGCCAGCTGTGCTGCCCCATCCAGGTGTTGGCAATGCTGAGTCGTTTCATCAGACACCTTGGCCCACAATCCTAAATACAGTTGCTTGTAAGCCCCGATATAATGCTGCTTATGCTTACTCATTAGTAAGTATTTAGGATTGAGGCCACTGGCTACAAGCCTAACTGCACAATCGTGATCAAGTCCCATGAATTTCAATTGCACTTCCTCGGAAAGTGTGCTTCAGAATGTGGCCTCTCTGTCTGCCAGGAGATCTTTAGTAGGTGAAGGAGGCTCCAGAGTTGTGCAGGGGAGGAGGCATGGTAATATGGCCCCCAGCTGAGCTCCTTGCAAATCCCTTTACTCCCAGAATCCCTGCTCACGGGCCTGCATGGATGATCTGCCTGTTTATGCAGAGGGGGTCAAGCTAGGAAAGCTGCATGACATGCTCTTGTGAGGTTGTTCGCAAAAGGTGCAGCCACCCGATGTACTTACCGCACCTTGGACAGCCTATCCGTGTAATGCAGTGCATCGTGTGCCTAGTGGCTGCCAGATTTTCAACACGTGGCAGGAAGTTGACTGCTACATGCTGCATCCTCAAAAAAGGTCACGGACGCAGGGTGTAGCAGCCTTACCCAAAGTTGGGATGGTTGATGTGCCGGAGAAGGAGCTGGGTAGGTTTGGGGAATGTAACCTCTTACTGTTAGGAGCTGGGAGTGAACAACAGGGAATGGATCACCCCGTTGTGGGCTGCTGGGTACTACTTCCAAGCGACTGAGATTGGCCACAGTCAGAGACAGGTGTTGGACTCAATTGACCATTGGTCAGACCCAGTGTGGCACTTCTTATGTTCTTATGTTCACATTTGCCCCATTAGCCCCAGAATAATCTGCTCGTCTATCTTATGGCCGCCAGATATTCACCCCAGGACCTCTCCACATGGCATCAGCCCAGGAAAAGTGGGAAAGCAAGTAAATGTACTTGTATCTGTCTGAACACCCACACACTGAATGACTGTGCCAGAGAAGTAAGCATATGATTGTGATGACACACTGAGACCAATTCCCCCTGCCCCTTTGTCACCCAGTGTCACAACTTTGCTAGCCCTCCCCCTCCTTGCATGACATACTTTATGGACAGTCCCTGTGAATACTGACCTCCTAAAATATGGGGCCCCAGGTACCTACCTTCATTGCTTTGCCTTAAGGAGGCTTCTGTCCTGCTCTTCTGAGACTGTACTAGGGTGGAATCCATTAGGAGTCTCTTAGACCGCATTCACAACTGCGGAGGTGAGACCCGCGAGGGAAGACGTGGCAGCGAGGAGGAGCTGGAGAGCAGAAGAAGAGTCAGTGTGACCGGGGATGTGCCGCAGCTTCCCTCGCGCATGTCAGGGAGCAAAATCTTGTCCTGGCACGTGCGAGAGAAGCCACGGCACATCCCCGTTCGCACCGGCTCTTCTTCTGCTCTCCGACTCCTCCCTGCTGCTGCGTCTTTCCTCACGGGTCTCGCCGCCACAGTTGTGAATGTGACCCTAGAAGAGAATAGTGAATCCCTTTCTTCTGACTCACTGCAGCCCCTCTGTCCCTGAACCTCCTCCCTCTTTACACACACACACTGGATGAATCCCTGAATCAAAAGGGTTAAACATGCACACACACACAAAAATAGGGAATAGCAAGGATAAACTCTTTAAGTCTGCCCGCTATTGAATGTGTATTAGAATACAGTCTATAAAGACATTGGCCACAATCCCAAGGAGGATCCGCGTGGGTCCCACGTGGGTTGTACGTGGCACAATGTGTTCCCTATGGACATGCGTGTGGTTTGTGCGCATGCGCAGGTTGCGGACGGTGCACATGGGTCATGGGATTGACTCCAATATCTCATACAATGTCCCCCATCCCAAATGCAATTTCGTACACATTTCTACAAACTGCACAAATATAGGCTCTTCTACTCATATGTACTCTTCTGTGTATCCCACGTAAATAAATATCATGGGGACCATTTATATATATAAGATGTTCAATGAGTGTGTGGGGGAACAGCTGCCAAGAAAGTTAATTATATATTTATATTTAAAGGAACATAAAATACCAAACAAGTATCATTTGTGGGAAAGTGTATATCATGTAGTTCGCTAAAATACAGATCTACAGTTTTTGTATTTATATGGGTCAATAATAATGTCTCATGGGCAGATGAGCAATGTAAAAGCAAACACTTTCTGCTTTTTATAGAAAATTGAAACTATAGCAGCAACCGAGGCCACTTTCAGACATTCCCCGCTCGCACATATTCTGGCTGCACGGGGGACTGCACAGACAGGATATGCACGGGGATCAGCTGATCAGAAGTCCCCCACCCCACCCCCAATGTGGCTTTGCTGGCAGACACATGCAGGGATGCAGAGCAGGAAATCGAGCTCTGTATCCCTGCTGGCAAAGCCGCGCTGGGGGGCTTTAAGACCAGCAGATCCCCGCGCATATTCTGGCTGAGCATTCCCCTCCACAGCCAGAATATGCACAGGGGCGGATGTCTGAAAGTGGCTTATGTTACATATATCAGGTAATTGTCAAGTTGATGATAGTCCATTTTATAACAATAGCAATTTCGTACTGTATAACCTCTGTTTTGAATAGAGTGTCCTTTTACACTTAGGCCTCATTCCACAAAACTTACCCAAGATACTTGTTCCATTGGCTCATCTCAGAAATCGGAGCTGTAGGTGGCTGTTTGTCAGCAACAAATAAACACTTGGATTTGCATCTCAATCATAGTTTGTAATTTCTCTCAACTAGAGAATGCTGATCTGATTTCATAAGCAAGCTCATTTTGTTTTGGTGGTTATTGCAGGTGCTGATACAAGTCATCTTTCTTACAAGTATGTAACTCGTAAAAGCTTAACTAAAGTCAGCAGAGCTATTTCTAAAACCTAAATACATAATTTCTTCATTCTGCTGTTTTTGCTGTGAGCACAGTTTTAGGGACAGCCTTACTCATTGTGCATCCTTTACACTGTGCAAAGTAGGTGTAGCATTCTACTTAGGGCATTAACAGATGAGACAGTAGCCCACAACAGCCCACATCAGATGGGTGGCCACCTGCCTGTCTATTAGGTGGCTTCCAGTGTTCACCTGCACCCGCTACCCCATTCTGGATCAGCCTCTGCGGTCGGCTGCGGGCGCCCTCCTTGAGGTTCCCTGGGTTTCCCGGGTGTCGACCATGAGGACAGCATTCTCAGTGGCCGTTCTATGGCTGTGGAACTCCCTCCCATTGGAGGTCCATCTGGCCTCAGACCTCCCCTCTTTCCGTAGACTGTGTAAAACCTGGCTGTTCCGCTGGGCCTTTGCCAACAGAGACAGGATGGGTGGGTTGGGCTAGGCTGGGTGGTTTTGTTGGGTTATTTTTAAATGGTGACTTTTATAGTATGTGTTTTAAAATGTTGTTAGCTGCCCTGAGATGCTTGTGCAGGAGGGGGTGGCATATAAATGTGAGAATAAAATAAATAAATAAATAAATAAATAAATAAATTATGGGTGGCTCCCAGGGTGACCACCGGAGCCAAACAGGCAGCCTGTGTGCACTCCCACTATCCTGAACCAGCACTGCAGACAACTCATAGGGGCTGCTGTTTCCCCTCCCCCTGCCCAGCAACACTTCCACCCCAAACCCTGCCCAACTACTCGCCCTCTGCTATGACACAGCCCCAGACACCATGGAATGATGAAGCCGCAACAGTCAGTAAACCCCTACCTGCCCATGACCTGGGAGCCACTGCAGCTGCTGGCAGTCCCAGGCAACAACAGAGGTACATACTGGGCAGGACACACAGGAAGCTGCTGTCCAAGCTGCTGTCCTCCATGACTTGACTCTTCTCCTGTGTATTGCAAGAGGGGTTTTTTGTGCTTTGAACCTTCGTGGTGCTGTATTTCATGTGTGTGTCCATTAAGACAAGAGCTCCCAGCAGGACTGGGAGGCAGCAGAGCCACAGACCTGTCTGCTGGGATGGGTGGCTACCCCAGCTCATACAGGCAGGGGATGCATGGATGCCTGTTCCCACACACTTTTTGGGGCTTCCCTGCATGGTGCACTCCATATTTTTCTACAATACCCTGTGAGTGGCCATGAGTCGGTGCTGCGTGGGTCATGAGAGCACACATCCCCCCGCACCACCTTTACAGGGGCATTCAGATGAGTGGTTGGTGGGTGGCCATGAGTGGTAGCATCTTGGTTAAAAACACCCAGTGTTGTCCCAGGAAACGTGGAGCCCACCATGTGGGAGCATGCTGGGCAGGTTAATGTGCGTCCACATGGCCACCTCCCATCTGTTAGGGTGCATGCGGTCTCCTCATGCGTCCAGGTCTGACTGAACCATAGAGTCCTGGACAGAGTGCCTAGAGTGGTCTGGGGAGCGAGCATTCCCTCTGCTCTCGCTCTCAGGGGTGCTGTTGCTCTGTTTACTTTTTCTTTTTCGAGCACTCCATAAAGCAAAATAAATAAGAATACTGACAAAAACACAGCAGGGGCAGATTCCTGTACCCAGGGATCACCACAGCTCTGCATCAGGAGAGGGGGTG
>QEPC01002344.1:171367-176367 GCA_003113815.1 Sphenodon punctatus | reverse complement strand
TTCTTTAGATGAATTTGAACGATGCCATGAGGAGCAAGGCGAGGCTGTCAATTACAGGAAGTACTGGAGAAAACGGACGTGTTATGACTCCAGAATTTCCAAAAGCAGTGCATGCAGTACCTTACGTGAGTCCTGGCATGGGAATGAATGTCAGTGTGACTGATCTCTCTTGATTGATAAGAACCTTTTGAGTGCCTTACACAATGGTTTTCTTGTGCGTTTATTGTCAAAGTGGTGAGAGGCATCCAGTATCTTGAAGACTTTTCTTTCAGCCAAGAATTCTTATATTTGTGGAGTTCATCTTGAATTGTAATGAATGCTTAGTACAAAACACACCATTTTCTACACAAGTTCAAGATGAAGCTTGACTGACATGCACAGCTAACATGGAAGTACTGTAATCTAACTGAAGTCGTTGTACAGGCAACACACCAGTTTCCGCAGCCACCTGTTGTTAGTCCTTTGGTTCATACTGACTTAAGCACACTTGGCATCAATTGCATCAAGATGTGACATGTTTTATAAGAAAACAAAAACATTTAAAATGAAAAAAATATTTTTAGGTATTTTCACAGACAAACTGGCTTTTAAATAAATTTGCTTCCATAATGACAAACAAGAATTTAAACTGCGGGGAAGTGAAAATTAAGAAAAGCTAAAGGCTTAGACATCAGTTCCATATTTTTCAAAGCCAAATATGTAAATGCTGAGGAGAGAAAAATAAGTAAAATAAAGGCTAAGATCTTGTAATTTAATATTGTTATTAAAACTTTAATGTATATCCTATTCTTTAACATTTGGTGTTAATATCAAATTACTTGGCAATGCTTGACATTTGAAATAAACTTTTTTCTATGGTTTTATTTGCAAGTGGTCCAGTTAATTTTGCAGTTGCAGTTTGATTATAATAATTTAAATATAAAAGAACACTGTCAAGGTTGCTACAAGTTCCACAATTTTATCTCATTCCAGCCTCCCTGTTCAGTCTAATGCTTTATTTAGAACAGCACTGAGCCATAAAACTCAGGCCTGTTTGTCAAACCCTTTACAAAGACCAGAGCTGTTCTGTACTGGGATTATAGCTCACTTCTAAAGATGGAATCCTGATATGAAATTTAGAGACGGGTTCAGATTCTAGCTGCTTTCAATTCTATAGCAGAGGGATGTACAGATCTGAGATTTTGGTCCATACCAATCTCTACCATTAGTGTTTATATATAGAAAAGCAAACCAAGCGAAGATAGCTATTTTAAGTCACCATATGTTTATGATGTACAGTATAATAGAGCTCTCCAAATAGGTTTCCTTAAGCATATTCCAAGCCTCCAGAAGGTGGTTTCAAACCAGCAGCATGTAAAGCTTTTCTTATGAAAAAATACCTTGACAATGTTCTTTTAAACTAACTTCCATAATAGCCCAAAGCCCCATTATTAGATTTAAGTTTGCATTTCTGGAAATATAAGAACTTTAATAATTCATATGAGACAGAGGTGATTTTGCATATTTTAAGTTCTCAATGTTTTCATTATAAGGACTCCAGCTATAGACCTGTTTAGAAAATAATAGTAAACCCCAAGAGGGGTACCATTATTACATTTGTTTAAATGCTAAGGCAAATCAACGTGATATAATTGATTATTTCTCCAGCCTTCCATTGTGGATTTGGGGCCACAGTGTAGGTTTGACAGCTTACATTCCTTTTGTTGTGAATACAAAAAAAGTTAATCTATCACACAGAATGAGCAGTGTTCTGTTTTATTTCAAATTTTGAAACGAGTTTTGAAGTTTTCACTGGGGTTCTTCCCTTAGCTTTCCATAAATGTTTTATATGACATTAAAGGGAATGGTGCAGTGTAGACTTGGGGCACACTTTAAATCCCTTCTTTTGATATAGGCTATGAGCTTCATTCTCCAAGCACTTGCACACAGACCTTCTGTTGATATCAGGAAGAGAGCTATATGCAACTGCTTGCAGCATTGAACCATTTGGTAACTGGTAACCTGTCCATCACTAATGTAGCCATCTCTCAGGTGCATATGCCGAGGTCCTCAGTATTAAGTCTCAGCAGGAATGTGGGGGTGCATTCTGAGCTGAATTGTTCAATGCCAGAATGACCAAATTTATGTCTACTAATATTCACAAGCGTATATTAAAGCAATTTTTCTTTCAAAAGTAAATGACATCATAAAGTACAATGAAAAGCTATTTAATGTACCTCTGGGCCTACTTCTCTAAAACCTGTAGTGTACAAATCTTCCTTTGTCAAGCCTGAACTAATGTATATAACTGAAATAATGTAAAGTTATATTTTCATGTTTTTATACTTACAACATGATGGGAATACATTATGTATGAGTATTTCAATTACAGATAATGTTGATTGGATAATACACATCTCAGTTAAAAAGCGGTAATCATAGTTTAATATCCATGTTACGGTACATCAGTATATTGCTATATAAAGTATGTCTGTGTGCATTTAAGTGAAAAAGTAATCCAGAATGATGACAGCTGTCTAAGGGTTTTTTAATTCATTTTATATGAAAACTGTTATGGAACAACCAAAATGTTTATGAACTATTCTTGTGTGAATTTTTAAAAAATGTCCTTTACTGTAGCTTTTTGTTTACAGTATAGTATCTTTATTTCTGCTTTGTTAAGTGGGTATCAGTACAAAGCTGGACAAACACTTTCTAAGACTTCTGAAGACATTAATGTTCTCAGTTTCTCATGTGTACCTATATGACAGAAAATGCTTCTGATTTTATTTTTAAATCTAACACTTAATGGCTTTTTCTGGAGTGTTGTACAAACTTCAATCATACATAAAAGATGTTCTTAAAAAAGGCAAAAGATCCTTAATTTGTTTGTTTAGTATTATTTAAGCCTTGGTCCTCATTCCGAGAAATGTACAATAAAAAGTTTCCTCAAAGACCAAATCCACCTTTACCTACAGAAGAGGAGTTTCAGGGGACACCCCTGTGAGGATAATGCAGATTTTCCACGAAGAGACATATTTTCACTCATGGCTGAATTTGTTGTAGTTTGCGCAAATCTATAAAGAAAAGCATTTGCACCCGTGTTAATATAATTCTATTTTCTGTATATAATCCTCTTGATGGTGTCTCATGACCAGCTTTTAAGGATGTGAAAATGCATATCAAATGCCTTTGTACGTGCTTATACCTAGGTATTGTCTAATATCTTCCAGCTCAGTAATTGTGATTTCAAGAGGTTGTTTATCACATCAGCAGGAAGAACATGTGAGATTTGGCAAGTATTTAAAGAAAATGTTAGTGCTTTTTCTATTATAACTCAATTCCAGTACAGTATAAGTTAGTTTAAAACTATAGTTTAAGGCCATGATCCACGAACCATTTACACTAGTCTGGGACATCTCCAGCATAAGTGGCTTATAGATCACAGCCTTGAAGTCAGTTTTAAGGAGATATCTCAAATGAAAAGTACAAGACATAGAGCGGGGTTCTCAAATCAAAGCCTCAGTCTGAATCACATTTTAATGGAGAGAATAGCAGAGAGCTGTTCTCATTTGCAATGACATAACATTACCATGGCAACTACAACAGCAGCTGGTGTAGATCAGTTATATTAGCAGTACATTTAATATTCTTCTAGCTGTTTTCATACTATTTGGCATTTGAAAACAGAGGAACCACTGCAATGGATTCAGAAACAAGTGTTTCCCCCACATCTGCTCCCATAGATTTTTCAACTCTACTGTGCAGTAGGGGTGGGCGAAGGTGGTTTGGATGTTTGGAGTTCGGACCGAACTCGGTCTCTTCAGATGTCTGAACTGAACTCTCAATGATGAGTTTGGGGGAAGGAAAAACGTCTTTCCAGGGCCAAAAATTAGGTTTCGGTTTCTATTTCATTTTGGTTTCAGTTTCACTGTTTTTGAATGTTCGGCCAAGTTCGGCCAAACCGAACTCGGCTGAACCAAACCATCGAACCCGAACTTGGGTTTCGAACTGAACGACCGAACATCTGAACCACATTCTGTTCGCCCATCCCTACTGTGCAGCACCAAAGTAGCCATTTTAAATCTTTTGTTTCTATCCAGTCATTAAGCCCCCAAATGTAACATTTACAAGGAACAAGGGGGAAGGGAGATTAACCCAGAGGGGGGAACTTTTTCTCTTCCATGGACCATTGAAAATTAGTACAAATGGGGTGCTTAAGTAGCTTGTTCAGGATGAGGAAAGGAAAGGGAGGGTCATAGGGATGTGCACAGTAACTCTCTTTTGTTTTCAATATTACTTGTGTTTTCATTATTAAAATGTCATTCACTTTCATTACATTTTGTTAGTCTTTGTTTCGTTTTCATTTTTATTTTCATTTTTGATTTCTATTGGTTTTAATAGAAAACACATTTTTGGCTGTAACTTTTTTATTTTTCTTCTGATTTGGATAGAACATGTCAGAATTGTATCCACAACAGAGGGCATTGTGTCTCAAATTTTGAAAATATTGAATAAAGGCATCCAATTTTATAAGTAGCTGAAGGGTAGTTTCAGACGTGACAGGCCCGGAGGCCCGCCACGCTGAACGCTGAACCCTGAACCCTTTTTAGGGAAGGTTATTGAACGGGCTGTGGCATGGCAGCTCCAGGAACATCTGGACTTCACCGGTTTCCTTGATCCCTCCCAGTCTGGGCTTCGGCCTGGGTATGGTACGGAGACAGCATTAGTGGCCTTGGTTGATGATCTCCGTCTGGCGTTGGACCAGGGTCGTCAGACCTTACTGGTCCTGCTAGACCTTTCGTCTGCATTCGACACAGTCGATCATGAGGTGTTGGTGACTTGCCTGTGGGACCATGCCAGAATTGGCGGAACGGTCTTGGACTGGTTTCGTTCGTTCCTGGCTGGGAGAACTCATCGGGTGGTCTTGGGGGAGTGTACGTCTTCCCCCCGGGACCTCACGTGTGGAGTCCCAAAGGTGCCATTCTGTCCCCCCTCTTGTTTAACATCTATATGCAGCC
>QEPC01002344.1:145572-161322 GCA_003113815.1 Sphenodon punctatus | reverse complement strand
CACACACACACACACACACACACACAAAAACCAACTGGCATCAGCAATATAAGCCCCACAAAGGCAGTCCCCAATCTGGGCTGCGCTAATCAGCAGGCACTGTGTGGAACATGCACAAGGAGAGTGAGTAGGAGGGACACCAACAGAGCTGATTCTATTTGGCAGAGAGAAAAGGTGGCCGCAGAAAAATGCCCCCCCAAAACAGTCCCCCCGAGTAATCTGGTTAAAGACATGGGCCTTAACCCAGAGAATGAAGAATCAATTGTGTGTCCTTCTGCCACATGCTTCCTGTATAACCTTCAGCCAATTACTAGGCCACTCTACAGATCAAGCACTGAAAACCATCTCCCAACCACCAGGCCACCTGGAAATCCTACCCCATGATCCAATCTATATAAAAAGTCCTGAAGGAAAACACTGATGTTTTTCCTCTTCCTCAGCAAAAATGCTCAACGGCTTAATTAATCAACTCAGTTGAACAATATAAGAACTCAGGGGCAGGGGGAGGAAGAGGGGCATATATACCCTGTGCCACGGTTCAAACGATGTAACCCACCATCACCCAGGAAAAAACACCACATAAATCAATAAAGAATTCCTAGGCAGAAGCACATTTCACAGCAAAAATGCCCCACACGAATCAGTTAACACATCCTCTCCCATACAGATCAACCAATGGAAATTCCCTTCCCAGAAAAAATAGCCCACAAAAATAAATTAATGCACAGATTCTGGGGTGAAAACACTACTCAAATACATTAATCCAATCCCTGCCCCAATAACATAAACAGTTCATCACCATATGCAGCAGCAGCTGCTGATTGTTTCCATTCACCCATGTCCCATACAAGCTAGGCAGAATTGGGGGCTAGAGGTGGACAGCTAAGCTGCTCAACTCAGCAGGAGATCAATCACAGAATCAGGTTTGGAAGAGACCTCAAGGGTAATCGAGTCCAACTTCCCATTGAAATTAATGGGAAGAGAACCAAAACTGAATCAAACCGAAATGGGAACTGGAAACCAGGGATCCAAAAACCAAAGAAAAAAAAATGTCCCACTCCTACTGCACATGGTTAACTTCTTAGGCAAATATTAAGGCTGAACGAAGTAGAAGAAAAACTATTTACAGTATTTCCGATTAGTCGAGTACTGGGTCCAAGTTTCCGGGAGCTACTCAGTAATACTGTCAAATACTCAGTATGCTCAATACTCAGCAATATACTCAGTAAAATACCAAGTATTTTGCCAAGTATTTTTCAGAGTTCTCTAAGTGGCGGGAAAGGGGCAGGGGCACAAACTCACCAAGAGGACTGGATGTGATGGTGGAGTTGAAGTGGAGCCAACTCACCACCTGCTGCTGCTGGTGAGGTCCCCCCAGTGCTGTGACTCCCATGAGGTGCACCAGCACTTCATGTCTTCCAGCTGCAGACCGGGATATTTCGCAGCCATATTTTCTCTTGGAGCATGCTGGGAAATGTAGTCCCATGTGGCTAACGGTTATGTTAGTGTAAAGTGAAGTAGTATGTTTTTAGTTAAGGATTATTTGATATGATTTGAACACTATATCATGCTGACTTACTGCTAATGGTTCCTTGTTGTATGTATGCAGAGCAGGGAGGATACACCCCCGCTGCTCTGAGAATCAGGTTACAGCTTTCAGCTGACATTATGAAATGGGCCGTGCTTGAAGACAGCTGATCAAGAAAACTATAATAGAATCATCATTGTAAGATTTATTGGAGAACCCTTGAAGAAGCTGCTTTTTCGGCAGCGAAACATTGGACTTTTCCATTTACATTTTTTGTCTGTGGACTGTGGCTTGGTCCTTCTTTGGACTTTGGCTCATTGGAGTGTGCTTTTTACACCATGGTGTAGAGACTTTTGTTACTGGTTTGTGCCCTGATTTGGTATTAGGTCTTTGCTATGTATTACACTTGATGTCATAAATCCCATTATGCTATCTCCCCTTTGAGGTTTTTTTCTCTTTTGTTATATGTAACAATTTACCTCCTTTGGAGCTGTTATTTGTTGTTATAGGGGAAATGTAGTCCAACATGTTTTTGTCTGGGTTAGACAAAAAAGAGGTAGAGCTGGGTGTCATCAGCATACCGATGTCACTTCACTCCAACCTCCAAATGATCTCATCCAGCAGCCTCAGATACACATTGAACAAAAGGGGGGGCAAGATGAAACCCTGTGGTACACCACAGAAGAGGACTCAAGGGAACAATGAGCAATCTCCATCACCACCTGCTGGGACCTCCCGGACAGGAATGAACGGAACCACTCAAGAGCAATTCCACACACCCCTGTCAAGTCCCACAGTCATATCAACACCACCCTATGCTCAAATATATGAAAGGCAGCTGAAAGGTCTAACAAGATCAACAGGGCACAATTCCTTTGTAAACTCCAAGTGTAGATCATCATCCAAGGACAGAAGTGGAGTCTCCATGCTATACTCTGAACGAAAACCTAACTCAAATGGGTCCAGGAGTCTGATAGCATTGATATGAGCCTGAGGCTGCTGGGCAACCACCCGTTAAATAAACTTCCCTAAACAGGGAAAGTTAGAGACAGCGCAATAACTGGCTGGGAGTCAGCATCCAAAGATGGTTCCTTGGGGCCAGAACGCCACAGTTGTATGGGTGTCCAACAACCAATCCTTCCAAAGGGAGACATTGACAACCCCAGCTAGCAATGGCCCCAACGTCTCCCAGACGGCTTTCACCAGTCAGAACGGGCAAGGATCTAGTTCACAACTGGTTGTCCACGTCGTTCGAAGCACATCCTCCATATTTGTGGGCAATGCTAATTGAACCTGATTCAGACAAACAGGTCAAGGCTAATTTCTACCACACCAAACCGTAACTCTGCAGTCTAAGTAACAGCCACCACCAAGTTGTGGTGAAGACCAGCAATTTTGTCTGCAAACTAATTAATAAAAATGTTGCAGTGGGTGACATTTGATTCATGGTTTGTACATGCAGCTTGAGGTGCCTGTGGTTTATACTCAGCATTGCCAACTCCTAATCTTTTTATGGGAACATGCACAAGAAGTGGCTATGTAATAAAACCTCCCCAGATGTTGAATCTCTAAGTTGATGATTGGAGTTCTCTGACTGGAATAATCATACAGGGGCTTTTATTTTTTTTTAAAGAGGGGGAGATATATAGCAACCTGTAATTGTATAGGTATAACTGCTAAGGACCGTTAGAGTGCAAATCGAGTTATCTGGGTTTGATTGTATTGGGCTAGAGAGGACTCTATTAAAGATGTTGTGTTCTTAATGTTCATAAGTCTCTGTCTGTCTGTCTATCCTGAGGGGTTCTGGAGGACTCAAGAAGTACAAGCAACACAGTTTCTGCAGTTCAATAAATGAGCCCTCTTTGATTGTGCCAATCAAAATGTTCCCCTGGAACACTGCATTCTTTGTGTTCTATATCTGAAGCCCCAAAAGGGCTTTTCAGCTATATTTGAGTATTCTCCACACCCAAATGCATATCCCTAGTAATGACTATCATTTTGTCTCTTGGGATATTTGTAGTAAGTCTTTATTAAGATTTTTTTTAATAAAAAGAGGTACACTGGGACAAAACTGCTATACTTCTGACCCACCAGCTTCGTCCCCATGTGTTCTTTCTAACCAATAGAAAAATGCCTCACAACTCAGTCCAAAAACTCCTGGTTATAAATCCTCACCCATTAAAGCAGTGGTTCCTAAACATTTTCCTGTGAGATCACTTTTGAGATTCATATCAAATATCAGTCAGGATCATGAACCCACGTGTACATGGTATGACCCTATTTGGGATTCTGATCTATAGTTTAGGAACCTCTGTCTTGTGGGAGTTGTTTCTCGTAGGATACTGTTTTGTAGTGTATGCCTTTAAATCTGGCAGTGGTCTCCTACATCCTTTAAAAGGCCATTTTACATCCTCTTTCAGCAGATAGGCAATCTTAACTCGTATTTCTCCTAATTTCACACACTTCAATTTTCTTTCCTCTTTTCCATTTTCATGATGTTTATGATCCTAAATGAACAGTCTTAAAATTATAAATGGAGGCATTTTAAATCAGTATATGTAAAATGAGATCTTCGTTTTGTTACCTACTTAGACAAGAGTTCATCTCATGGATATTTGCAGCACCGGTTGCTCCTGGTCCTGTTTTAGAAGTCGATGATGTCCTCAGTAATTACAGGAGAAACAACATTAGAGTTCCAACAGGTTAAAGGAAACCGTTATAATTCACTTTCATAAAATGGCTGTTTTTGCTGGATCAGCCATGTCAAAGTTTCTTTTTTCAGAAGCATTAAATTATAGTCAAGCTTGTCATTTAAGTGCTTTCCTGGAGGCTGCATTAAATAAGTAATTTAGAGAAATGTACTGAATGACGAACTCAATCTTGCTATTGTAGTACTTTCACAAAATGCTTCAGACCTGAACAACCAGTTTAATTACAATCCTCCTTTAAAAAGGTGTTGCCTCAGGAGATCAGACTGCTTAGCTGTCCAGGGTCTGAACTGATACAACTCATATGCAATTTTCCAGCGAACCACCATTTTATGTTTGTTTTTTCTTTAAAGTACAATATTCTGTGATGATGATTCTTTTCAAAGAAGCCTGTACTTAATTCTTCGCACAGTGATTCCATGAGCTTGCAAGACTAGTACCATTTGGGCACCACAGATGTCACCATTACTTCAGATATATGATTTCCAATTTGACGTCTGCTCATTCTTAATAATCCTGCACTGATTCCACAATTGACTCTGTGCAGAAGAACCCAGATAATCAAATATCTGCATGCTGACTGGAGCCCATAATTTTCTTTCTACTTGATGTTTTTAATTAAAGTAATTTTTAGATGAAAGTTGAAAAGTTTCACCTTTTTTCTGGAAGTTCCTTTGCATTTCTTAATGAAGGACTATGTAATAATAAACTATAATAGAAATCTAAATGTGGATAAAATAGAAACATTTTATTTATTTATTTATTTATTTATTTGCATTTCTTAGCCACCCCCTCATGCCCGTGGCATCTCGAGGCGACTTACAACATAGAACAACAGTAAATCGAATAACAATAAAACAGTAAAACAAGGAAATTTAAAAACATCTAAAAATCCACCTAAAAACAACCACCACCCCCGAAACTTTTATCCCAACCCCCCCTCCCCTCCTCCAAAGGCCTGGGAGAACAACCAGGTTTTACAGGCCTGACAGAAGCCCAACAGACTTGGGACCAGATGGGCTTCCTCCAGGAGGGAGTTCCATAATCACGACCCGGGCATCGAGAATGCCCTCTCCATTGTGGCCTCTTGTTTTACATGGGGGACCTCCAAGAAGGCTCCCCTGGAAGACCGAAGGGGTCACTCAGGGGCATAGAAGGTGAGGCGGTTCCTGAGGTATGAAGGGCCAAGACCGTGTAGGGCTTTATAGGCCAAGACCAACACCTTGAATCTGGCTCGGTACGCTATAGGCAGCCAGTGAAGCATGCGGAGCACAGAAGTGATGTGTTCCCGTTGGCTCATCCCCATCAGGAGATGAACCTCCACGTTCTGCACCAGCTGCAGCCTCCGAACCAGCCTCAGAGGAAGCCCCATGTAGGCGCACTACAGCAGTCCAGCCTCGAGGTGATGAAGACATGGATGAGAATGGCCAGGTCGGATCTGGAAGTATACGGATGCAGCCTCCGTACCAGATACAGCTGGCGGAAGGCAGCCTTAGCCACCATCTCCACCTGCCGATCTACACGGAGGTCTGAATCCAGCAATACTCCCAGACTCCAAACCTGTTAAGCTACAGGAGGGTGGACCCCCTCTACGAGGGGAGCCAGCACCTCCCTCGCCCTACCTACCGCCATCAGCTCCATCTTATCAGGCTTGAGCTTCAGTCTGCTCTGCCATAGCCAATGTGCCATGGCCTCCAAACATTGGGACAGCACTGAGATGGCAGGACCTGGGTCAGTTGAAAAGGAGAGGTAAAGCTGGGTGTCATCAGCATATTTGTGGAAACGCACACCAAACCCTCTCACGATCTCCCCAAAGGGCTGCATATATTTATTTATTTATTTATTTATTTAGATTTTTACCCCGCCCCTCCTGCCATGCAGCTCAGGGCGGCTTCCAACACATTAAAACACAATAAAATCAATAAAAATTATCATAAATATTATAAAACATTAAAACAGGACTAGATACAACATAAAAATCCAGGTAGGTGGGGGAACTAAAAACACCCCAGCCTACCCACCCCCCTCCCAATATACATTAAACAATAATGGAGACAGAATAGAACCTTGCAGAATGCCACAATCCAGGGCCCGGGGGCTGGAGGATTCAGCCCCCAGGACGACCTGCTGGCTTTTCCCCAAGAGGAATGATCGGAACCTTACAAGGACAGCCCCGTCCAGACCCCCCAGGGCTCGCAATCGTCTCAGCAGCAGCCCATGGTCCACTGTGTCCAAGGTGGACGAGAGATCTAGCAGGATCAGAAGTGTTGAGTGTCTTGCATACATCTCCCGGTGATGGCTCCCACCAGCGCCATCTCTGTGCCATAGCCGGAGCACAATCCCAATTGAAATGGGTCAAGGAAACCGATGCTGTTAAGATGAACCTGGAGCTGCAGTGCCACCGCCCATTCAATAACCTTCCCTAAAAAGGGAAGGTTAGAGACAGGTCGGTAGCTGGCGAGTTCGTCCACATCCAAGGATGATTTCTTCATCAGGGGGTACACCAAGGCCTCTTTGAGACTGGGGGGCAAACTGCCCTGCTGAAGGGACACATTGATTACCCTCGCCAGCACTGCCCCCAATGTCTCCCTGGAGGCTTTCACCAACCAGGGTGGGCATAGGTCTAATTCACAACTGGTGGCTCTAACAGACCCCAGGACATCCACAGCATCAGCTGGTGTCACTTCCTGAAACTCAATCCAAGAAGATGAACAGACAGGGCCTCCATCCCCTCGTGCTCCACCTCTACTGCCCCTAATCCAGTGTCAAAGTTGGTCTGGATCTGAGCGATCTTGTCTGCGAAGTAGATGACAAACTCCTCACAGCGGGACAAGTCCCCCTCCAGGCAGAGGGAGGCCGGACTGACCAGCCCCTGGACCACACGGAACAGCTCCACTGGACGCGACTTTGCAGATGCTATGAGGGCGGCAAAGAACTCTTTCTTTGCTGTGCTCACAGCCTCAACATAGGACCGCAAATGGGCCCTATGGAGAAGTCGGTCGGATTCAGCGTGAGTTCGACGCCAGCGTCAATCTAGTCACCTACCTGCCTGCTTCATACACTGCAGCCCCTCTGTAAAACAAGGGGTCCTGCGGCGACAAGACAGGGGCAGGAGACATCTCAGAGCTACTCTGTCAATGGCCTCCCCAAGCAAGATGTTTCAAGCCTGGATGAGTTCATCAACAGAGTGGCTGTCATGGTCTAAGATTAAATCCCCCAGGGCCTCCTGGAACCACTGAGGTTCCATCAGCCTCTGGGGGTTGACCAACTTAACTGGTCCATTCCTCTTCTGGGGGTGGTGTGCTGAGAGACTGGCCTGTAGGAGGTAATGATCCGTCCATGACAAGGGTGTGATCCTCACATCCCCCACTACCGGATCACCCGCCTCAAGGCCAGAACAGAACACCAGGTCGAGGATATGTGTGTATTATTATTATTTTAATGGTAGTAGCACCTTCTTCCAGGTACCAGGCATGTCAGGGGTGGTATGGGGCTATTGCACTGTTCATGCCCAACATATGAAAGAAAGAAAGAAACAACATAGGGGGAGAGAAGGGAGGACTAGTACTATCCATTTACATGGAACTGGACAATGTTTGCATTCAGGAGTTATATTCAGAAGATGTTTGAACATTGAGATAACTCCTCATTCTCTCCTTCATTGTATTGGAAACAATGAACTCACCCCCTGAAAGAAATTTCCTTCTACTTTCTCTCTTTCAGAAATGAGAAAATGTGGGTAAAGTAGGTGGGAGGTAAGCAGTTAGTATGCAAGTGGTGCTCAACTCATGCCAAAACTGACCAATTGCATCATAGATCTTTTTTCAGGGACTATGATATGGCTACAGGGGTGAGTTAAGAAAGCTTTAGTCTCTTCCACTATAACATTTGTAAAGTGCTTCCAATGGAGCTGTTCTGGATTGTGAAATGCTTTCCAAATTGTCCACTGTAATGAGTTTGCCACCTAAGTTGCAGACAAAATTGCTTGTATTCAGCATGACCTGAGAACCACTGTTTTGAATACAGAATTAGATTTTGGGGTTGGAAAAGCTCAGTCTTATCTAGTGCTGAAACTCATTCCTCAGAAAAGTTTGGAATTCACCGGGGATTCTGTTCCCCGATTCGGAATTTTGAAGTTCCGAAGTTTTGGGAACCAAGGCTGGTTCCTGGAAAACTTCGAAGCCTTGATCGAGCGATCGCGCCATTGAGTGCATGGTTGGAGTAAACCAGACGGTTGACCCTAGCTTCTCTGAGCTAGGAAACAAAACTTAGTGGCATATTTGGTAATAGGGGGTATGGGAGAGACAATTGAGTGATGGACAAGCCACAGGACAGGTTTTGATTGGCTGGCACGGGCAAAATAAAAATGGCTGTAGTGCCATTTTCCATTCCCTTTCGTGAATGTGGCTGTGTGCTACACTGCTGATCCATAAGTAATTGGGTTGGACGGGGAGGGGTGCCTGTCCTGTCCATAGGGGCAATGCTGGGGGACAAGGGTTACTTGTTTCTACTATGCCATGATTTTGACACCCAAAAATAAGTGGGTGCCACACTGCTGCTACCTGCTGTTTGGCACCATGAAGGCCAGAGGGATCTCTGCCTTGGTCCACTTCCTCCTGGCCTGGGTTTTCCAAGTTACCAGTGCCATACCAATACCATGCCTTTAAAAAAAAAATAAGCGGGTGCCACTGCTGCCTTATGCTTGCACTGCTTGACACCATGTTGGCCAGAGGGAACTGCCTACCTCCACTTCCCCTGGCCTGGGCTGTTCATAAATTGGGGCAATGCCTGGGATTGCCACCTGTGCCTAATGTACTTAAAGTTTAAAGTGGGTGATGCTGCTGCTTGCACTGCTTGTTGGCAAGTTGGCACCATAGATGCCAGAGAGGGGTCACTTTAGTTTTGCTGTGGTTTTTGTGGGCACTGTACTTTGTGGGTTCAACTTTGCCAAGATATGACTGACCACTGAGCAGGAGCACAAGGAAGATATGCTTTCTTTCTGATTAAAATAATATGGTGAGTGTGGAGGGCCTTGCCTTGCATAGGTAGACACTGGGCAGGCACAATGGAGGATTTTTGTGGGGTGGGTGAATGTCTAGTTTCTTTCTTGTGGGTGTTATAATTATGTCTGCTGGGCTGGCTTTTTTTTAACTTTCTGCACACAGTTGTTGCACTTTTGTGGGTTTGTCGTCATCTTGAGTGATTGTCCCACTCTTGCTAGCCTGATTTTCTGGGCACTGCTTGGTTGGCATAATGATTATAAAGGGAGTGCACTGCTGATGGTGGGCCATGCTACGGGTACACTACTGAAGGCATTTGCTTGGATTTCTGCACGCAGTTGCACATTTGTGGGTTTGTCTTTCTGAACGATTTCCCCACTCTTGCTAGCCTGCTTTTATGGGCACTGCTTGGTTGGCATCATGATTTTAAAGTGAATGCACTGCTCATGGTGGACCATGCTGTGGGTACTGCTGGCTTTTTTTTTTTATTTCTACACATTTCTACACATAGTTGCACTGTTTGGGTTTGTCTTCTTGAGTGATTGTCTCATTCTTGCTGGCCTGCTTTTCTGGGTGGGTGCACTTTAAAATCATTAAAGAAAGGAGTTCTGAGTTCAGGGATCTCTGAGGTCCAGAGTTCTGAGTTCCAGGTCCTCGGAAAAGTTCAGAGGTTTGGCTGAGTTCCCGGTCTGGGTATTCGGAACTACGGAACTCAGTCCGAGTAGTCAGATATTCTATTCAGTGCAGCCCTAGTCTTGTCCTTTTCATTTAGTTCAGTTTCAATTGGTGTCACCCACTGATACAGAAGATGTGCTCAGAGTTGTGGGTGATCTGCTGTGAATTAGGTCCTGCTTGGTGAAAGCTATCTGGGAGTCGTTGTGGCCATTGCTGGATGGGGGTTCAGATTTATTTATTAAGGCATGACCAAAGGCCATAGCCAAAAATAGCAAGAGCAATACAAAAATTAACAGAACAATAACAAAGGAAAACACAGCATGAAATTTATACTAAAAAGAAAAAGAAACTAAGAAACAGGGTCACCCTCATTGCTAATAAAATTTTAAAATAAAAATAGTAACAATTAACAAACAAAACATAGTTTACGTTCAATCAAAATTCAAAATTGCAAGTACTAAAGAAGGAGCTGGAATAGAGATCAGACCCCCATTTACAGAGGCCATCATAAAAAGCTTCTTCCCCCTATCTGAATCGTGTTCTAGCAGATATCTTGACAAGGTCCAATCGTCCTTAATGAGAGGAAGATAAACCTTCATATGTGGAGATTTCCTAATGGAAATGGAGATTTCCTCCTGTTCCACCTGATTGTTTATGTCAGACCACCTAGTCAGAATCCCCGCTCTTCCCTGCAAAGGTTCTTTCATTATAAAATAAGCCATAGGGATGGGGGTTGTCAGTGCCACCATTTAGGGAGGGCAGGGTATAGGACAGTCTTGAAAACACCTCTATTAATTTTTTTTGAGTTTTTATAACATTTATATAAGGTGTAGTCTTTGTTGTGGTTACATCTGCAGGATCTGCCAGAGATTTCGGGACCTCTCTCAAGTGGTTCCACTCATTTCTGTCAGGGAAGTCATAGAGGTAGTGTTGGGTGATTGCTCATCATCCCTTTAGGACCTCCCCTGTGGAGTCCCGCAAGGTTCCATCTTGTATTCCCTCTTGTTCAATGTGTATCTGAGGCCACTGGGCAAGATTGTGCATAGATTTGGAAAGGTGTCATCATTATGCTGATGACACCCATCTATATCCTTCTCATCCAACCTGGTCTTGCAGTCTCAGCACTTACTCAATGCCATAGAAAGCCTGGATATGAATGTATAGCTTTTTACAAGAGTATTTGCTGTGCTGGACTACAGTTCTTCTAGAAAAAGAGAGAATCCAAAGAATAAATCAGATAATAAATTCTCTGCTAAAGCATGGACTCTGGACTTTCAGACAATCAACATATTTAAGGCAGTTTCCTGGACCTTGAGGTGAGTCCATCACTGCTAGAAGCCTCCTGAATGATGGAGACCCCGGAGTCGAGCGAGAAGCCTGACTGACTTCAATGTCAACTCTCTCCAGCTCCCTTCTAACGTGCCTGAAGATGCGCAACACTGGGGAGCTACTGTAGAACTCAAGTGATAAATGTTTGAATGTGTTGGGTTGTACACAAGGTCCATACAGTCCCACAACTTTCAGGAGCTGCTTGGAAGATCAGCCCTGTCTCAGTGCCAGAGGGTGCTATCTACATCAGTATAGGGGCTTAATCTTGAAGAACATACATTACAGGGAGAAGAAGAGAGAGACAGCATGGATGCATAGTGGGTTGAGCCCCGACTTCCTGACACCCGGACTATTCCATTCCTGCTCATTCCCCCTGCCCAGGGGGAGTGAGAGCTCGGAGTCCCGCCTCCCAGAGGGTCCCTGTCATCGCCGCTGAGGGATAATTGGCCATTGGAGCAGCTGGGATCAGTGAGGAGCCACCTTACCGGGAGCATTAAAACTTCACCATGTTGCCCGCCAACGACAGTGACAGTGACAGTGAATTGGCTAGTGTGGGTGTGGGTTTGGAGGTCATTATTTATATTTATCTTGGTTACAATGCCAAAGAGGAGTAAGAGCAGGAGGAAGTTGGGGGTGACTACCAGGGCATGGGTTGGGAAATTACTATTGGAGGATTGTTTCGCCATGCCACTGGTATCCCCAGGCTTTAAGAAGGGGGACTCTCCCCAGGCCCCTCCTGTTTCTCTGGGTGAGGGTCGGGATTTGTAATGGGACTCTGTTGCTGGTAGTGCAAATCCGTTGCCTTCTGTTCCTTTAAATTTACCAGCGCAGGCCCCACTTGACTCTTTGCTGTCATGTGTGGCAGCCTTTAAGAAGCAGGGTGAAAGGTGGCATGCGTTGGCTGCCGAGTCCCGGGGTATACCTCAGTTATTCACTGGCCCTCAGATACCCCTTGTGGGAGAGGAGACTGATGCCCCCCAGGCTTACATTCCAGAAACTGAGTTTCAGTCTTTAGATACTAGAGCTGTGGGGGGGGGGGGGCTAAATTCCTATCCAATTCCCTAACTGGTGGGAATGGGGAGTTGGAGCTGACTGCTCCACCCATTGGGTTACTGTCCCCGTCTCGACGTCATGGTAGTGTGGTTCCGGGGGTGCTGGAGTCCCCCCTCAGGGCATCTAAAGTAAGGAGGGACCTTTTGACTATCTCCCCAGACCTTCCTACCAACTCACAATCAGCCGCTCCTGAACCCCAAGAGACTCAGGCTACTCAGTATCCCCAACAGGGAGATGACTTTTTTTCATCAATTATGGCACGACTTGGGGACTTGGATGCCAAACTGCAGTCTATTCAGCTGCAATTGTCCAAGTTGTGGAAGTGGATAAATGAATTTGGAGGAAGTAGGCTGGATTGGGGCCCCTCAAGATTGGAACAGCCATTTCATATGACCCTGTTTATTCTCATCTTTCAGCCTCTAAGACTGTTAAGGACCAGAAGTTAAATTCTATAATTGACGCTTTGGTCTTTACAATCCATCCTCTGCCCTCTGGTCAACTCCCCCCCTGGGTTTCCAAACTTTGGATTGCCCATCATATTACTGATATTTTGGGCATTACGTTTTTGCCATCTTATATCAGGTGTTTTTTCCATCTTCCGTCTAGGGGTAGAGTGTTACGCATTGTGATGTATTTTCGCACACCAGCTATAGCTGATGCGCTTATGTTGTATGTCCGTTCTCTTTCCCTATGGGGTGTGTACATGGCTAATCCTTACTCCAATCCTGGAATTTCTCCATTGCTGCCGCAAGCTGTCCAGAACACTATGGCTTCTTTGAAGGAGGATGCCAACTTGGCCGCGGCAACCAAGAGAAACTCATTGGATGCTCTGACTGTTGGTGACTCTAAGGACTTGGCCCAGGCTGAGGTCTCTTCTGTTGTTCCATCTCATTTTGTCTTGCCCAAAGGGTCTACTACTACTGATGTTCTGCCTTCCTCCAAAGCAAATCACCCCTCCTCTGGCATTTTCCCCCTGGTTAAAATGGGTATTCCCCCTTCCTTGGAGATGATCCCTCGGGTTTCTGTAGTGAAGCAAACTTTTTTAACAGAAGCCTCAGCGGCAGTGGGCCAGATTACCAGGCCCTTGTGTGAGTCCGAGACGTATCAGCCCCAATGCCCCATTGTGTCAAGCCCCTGTTTAACTAAATATGCTTCCATTAAAGAATGGGGATTCTCCCCCAGAGGGGCCTCGATTTTTGAGGAGCTCATGGCAGCTGATGTCTTATGTAGGACGACCGTCTTGGGCCCCTCAGGATGATAATGGCAGGGCTATTCCCCCACCCACCCCCCAGAAGAAGTTATTGTACCATGCCTGACAGCTGTTTAGATTGGAACTTATTAGGCAATTTAAGATTATGGGGTCCCTTCTTATTTGCTTTTGGGTATTTTTGACCAGTGGGTTTAATTGCTGATACCTTAACAACTAGGAGGCTAACTTCTAAATTTTATTGGTTATTTTTTCCATGGTATTTGGCCTTGTGGTTTTATTTTCATAATTTTAGTTTTTATGTGAACATTTGTGATCAATTGTTATGTGTGTTTATGTATGTTTGTCAAAAGGAATGGCCTCTGGCCACCCTAGAATAAATTATCTATCTATCTATCTATCTATCTATCTATCTATCTATCTATCACATATTTAAGGTCTCTGAGCTGCTATATTTGATTTGTTTTAATAGGGAAAAAAGGAGGAGAGAAGCTGTGTCAAATGTAAACCTTCCCAATTGCCATTGCTTTTCTCTTAGTAAGATTCTGTCCTGCCCAGAACACTAAGCAGGCAAAGGGAAGCTTGCATATCTCATTATACTGCTGCCAAGAAAGACATGACTTTGAAGGCACTCCAGGGAGTAGGGGCGGGGAGGGGGAGAGGGGGCTAGGAGCTCTTTACTGCCAATTCAGGCCAGTACTCCACATCATAAGAATAAGATGACTAGGGATTTCTCTGACATCAGCTTCAAGCTTTTCTCAAAGTCTGCTGAGGAGATTTTAGCTATGGTTCTCAATTACATAATGCCGCTCATCTGATGATTATTTATTTATTTATTTAATTTTATTTATGTCCAGGGCTGACTTTTATGCTAAATCAAAGAGATAAAAATGAATAGCATGCTTAGCTTATCTTTTTAAAATAAGATTTATGAAGTAGTGCTTTTAAAAGGTAGGTGAAGAAAGGATGAGTCACAGTTGAATTCCGACAGCACTTGAATTCATTGGCATGATGCACAAACTTCTTTTGCCCCTGGTGAATGTATGAGCAGGGAGGGATAGATACATTATTTCTCTAGAGGGATGAGGGGTTATTTTAGCTTCCCTTCTTATTCATTCTTGTCCCGAGGGCACATTCAGTAAGAAAGTTGTATTGCACTTCTAGACAAAAAGGAAAATCATACCATTGGTTCATTTAGTTGAGATTAGCTCCATGCTCCATAATGAGTTTTGAGTAGAACAGGAAGCCTGAAAAGCCTTTCAATGTTTGTTTAGAGTTTGAATATTACTTGCCATTTATATTTAGCTTGAAATAGGAATTGTGAATATCAGTCAAATGAGTAGCTTCTTAAAGTATTAAAATTGTTCATCTCCACAAATAAAAATGAAAAGACCACAATACAAACAGATATCATAGTACAAGTCCTCTCCACATCATCCTCTACCCTTGCTTGGGGCAGGTGCTGTTTGGCGCCATCTCCCCTTGAAAGGGGAAGGAGCAAGGCACACAACTGGAGCTGATAGCTGCTTCAGCTGCTGGCCCAGGCAGGGGTAGCAGTCTGTGTTGCAAAGGAAGCCTTGTGAGAGTTGTGGCTTCCAAAGTACCATTCGGGAGAAACTCCCCTCACATTCAACTGAGGTGCAGGAAGCAAACTGGACACGTGAACCCGCCCTCTTTCAGTACTATGAGTGTAAATTGTTCACCACATGGGGCCGTAAAGGAATTCCCCCCCAAAGCTCTGATTGACCCTGAGTGATTGGGTTTTTGCCTTTCTCACAGGGCAATTTCAGATGTTACGTGCTCCCGGGTCACCACAGTGGATTCCCAACCATGGCAAGCCGGCTAACCCCCTCCCGTGGTCCAGGAAAGCCCCGAACAGATGTGACGGAAGTGAGACCACGGGAAGGAAACGGACGGCTGGACCACGGCCTGGGGCAGCGCAACAGATGTTATGCAGATTCCGGACTGTGGTCAGAACACCCAGAAGACACCTGGGTCGGAGGCATACATGACCGACCAAGGGCAAACGAAACCAAAAGCTCCAAAAGGCAATGCCCACACAAGGGAAATGGGAAGGGAGGGGGAGGAGGGAGAAGAGCAGCCAAGGCAGCACACACAACAGGCACAGGGAAGCCAAGGATACTGCAGAACACAAAGCACCCACCCACCCAGGTGCATACAGACCCGAATGGGACAGGAAGGAAGGGGGGAGTACACCAGGAAGGTCAACACATACAGCACCATGGACGG
>QEPC01002344.1:132281-145417 GCA_003113815.1 Sphenodon punctatus | reverse complement strand
GGCAACCAAGCTGGGGAAGGCACTGGAGCGGTCCAAGGCAGGTCCAGATGGCAGGAATCCCCCTCGCCGATGCAGAAGCATGGCTGGGATGGAGGCGAGCTGGATCCTTCAGGCAGCACATGCACACACATCCTGGAGGAAGCTGTGAGGCGCTGTCCAGGGGCCCCAAGTCCCGCACAGTCATGGAGGCACCCGGGGAGGGGGGGGGCACGGCACAGACACAGGAGTGTGGGCAGCTGTGCAATGGAGGAATACACCATGGGGAAAGCTGGTAGAGGTCACAGACAGCAGGAACCAGTCAAAGGGGGGGAGCAGGGAGAGGCACACCACAGGCAGCGAAAGACAGGGGGTGCTCATGGAGGGGGCACAGCGACACAGGTGAGCAGAATGGAGGCAAGCAAACCAGCCAGAACATCAATGAGGCCGGAATGGCAAGGAACGAGTGGCCAGTGCCCTGAGCTGGCAGAGAGGTGCAGGGAGCACATGATGGGACTGTCATCCATGACACCGAAGACACAGGGGGCCTCACAGCCAACTGCAGAGGGTCACGAAGGGGGCTGGGACTGGTTGGCCCAACAGATGCATGTAGTGGGGCCACTGAAGCATGCCCCGGTGGTAGCCCAGCCCCGCCATGTGGTGGACAATGAGGTAGTAGGTCTCAAATGGATCCAGCCTGGCAAGCCCCACCTGAACATCAGCACGGGACCACACAGCAGCCAGCACCGCCAGCTCCGGTCTGGTGGTCTCCAACAAGGTATAGTCAGCAGCAGGGGGCCATGACAGGTGCCCAAGCTCCAACAGGCGGTAATACGCCACCCCACGCGACTGCTGGTAGCCACGCACCCCATGGATGCAGCTGAAGAAGGAAACAGCCAGGGCAGGATCCCCCTCCTCCAGACGGTCGCAAACCCAGCCAGGATACAGACCGAGAGGGCAGTCACTGTCTCTGCCTGGGACCATGCCACATATTAGCACCTTTTCTCCGGAATGCACCCATTGAGAAAGGGACGGAGGCCCAGTGCCTCCGTATGGACCCGGCAATCGCAAACGCTGGCCTCATAGCCAAAGTAGCAAAGGCTCAAGCACAGACTTGCATAGGCACCAGAGAGGGTATCCGGGCAACACAGGAGCAGTTGCACGGCTGGGAAATGCCACAGGTCAGCTAGGACCATGGTCTCATGGAAGGTTCAGCTATGGGGGGGCGGCAGGCAATCCAGGGCGTGGGAGCCCCAGGGCAGCACAGCCAGCCATGGTCCAGCAGTCAGAGGGTCTGCCCAGCAAGGAAAGAGGGGCCCCACGTTCCCATGTGGGCTGGGGATGGAAGCAAGGGAGATCCAAAGAAACGTGATAAGCCTGCAGGCTGCAACATGGGATGGCTAGTGAGTGATGCATGGGGAGCGGACCCAGCAAAGCTGCAGGAACTGAGCACACAGACAGCACAGCTAGCACTGATAACAGGGAGGTGATGACAACAAGCAACCAGCTGCAGGCTGCACTGATGGGCGTATGTGGGCCCGTGGCACAAGCCCCCATGCTAGGAGCACAGGTGCTCCTGGGGGGGCACCCTGAGAAGTCACACACCAGCCACTGGTCAGCTGGTGGTGAGTGGGCAGCTGAGGGCGGCCATTAGGGGTGCTCAGGGGCCTGCCCCACAGGTGCAAGGGCGGGCACGGAGCAGTGGTGGACCCAAGACACGGGCAGGAGAGCTGCACACTGGACCGCACCATGGGCACTGTCCGCCATGGATGCGGGCCGGAGGGGCGCATGTTGGCTGCACCTGTGACTATGTGCAGCATGGAGGGCACACTTCTGCATGGACAGGAGGACCCTCCTGCGGCTCGCAGAGCTGTTGGCGCCCTGGCTGGAGCGGCTGCGCACCCCCATACGCATGGTTCAGTGCGTGGCCATAGCTATCTGGTCACTGGCAACACCAGATTCCTGCTGGTCTGTGGCGCAGCACTTCTGTGTGGGACTGAGAACTGTGACAGGCATCCTCCAGGACTTCTGCGAGGCCGTGGAGAGCATGCTACTCAACCAAGTGATCCAGCTGGTGGACCAGGAGACTGTGGTGGCTGGATTCGAGGCTAGCAGGTACCCCAACTGTCTGAGTGTTGTGGATGGTACCCGCATCGAGATCCTCTGGTCCCCCAACGGGCATGCTGACAAGTATATCAACAGGCACGGGTACCATTCCTTGCAGCTCCAGGCGGTTGTGGACCACGGGGGCCAGTTCACAGACATCTTCACCGGCCACTCGATGCCCAGATCCTTGCCATCTCACCCCTCTATGCATGGAAGTACCGGGGGGACTTTGCCGACATGAGGATGTCCAGGATCGAGGGGATGCTGATGCCCCCCTGCATCCTGGGGGACCTGGCCTATCCCCTCCTCCGCTGGCTCATGAAGGCATACCTGGTCCCTGGGAACCCTGTGGAGGCACTGTTCAATGCCTGGCTATGTGCTTCGCAGACCGTGGTCAAGAGGGCCTTCTGTACCCTTAAGCAGCACTGGAGATGCCTTGTTGGTCGGATGGACTTCGCTGTGGAGACCTCGGCCCTCATGATCGGTGCTTTCTGGGTCCTCCTGCTGCACAACATCTGTGAGACCGATGGGGCTGCTTTGGCATTTCCCATGCCCTAGCGGCCACTAGGACCCATGCTGCTCTGTGTAAATGCTCAGAACCCATGGGAATACCGCTATGCCAGGTGAATTTGCTCTGCCCTGGCAAGGTGTATATCCAGTGATACTGGGACCTGAGTGTGCTGGGCAGGCCCAAGTCCCACCCCCACCCCCCGGGACTGCCACGAGACACCTCCAGTCCCTGGGACCCCGCCCCGTCTGCACAGGCGGCTCAGAACACCAGCCTTCTTAGCACCTATTCTCACCCATGGCCTTGTGGGGGCCTTCCCTCTGCAGGCCCCACTGTCACCATGCCTTGCCCGAGGTGATCCCCCAGCCCCTCCTGATACCATTAAGCACTCAATAAAGCGGTTGGTTGTTTACACCCATGTGTTTATTGAACATTCTGTGCCCCCTGTTCCTTCCCCACTCCCCCCCCCCCCCACTGCTGCTCCCTGGACCGCCTTACCACCCCTGTCCCCATGTCCCCCAACCCTGCTGCTTCCTGGGTCATCCCCTCAGCCACCTTACGGGCACCATGGAGCTCTGGGAGCTCTCCTCATCCCCGCTATCAGTCTCCCCAACCATGTCCTGGAAGGCCTCCGGGTCCAGACTGGCCCATGCAGTGGGGATGGGGGGCAGCGGTGGGGCTGGCAGTGCCGTAGGTGCCCCCCTGGGTGGCTGCTGCCTCCGGAGGCCAGGTGGGACCGGGAGGCGGATGCGTGGGTCCTGCGGCTGTGCTGGTGGTTGGGGCAGTGGTGGTGGCAGTGGGGGTGTCGTGGGGGGCACCTGAGGTGCTGGAGCCGGTTTGGTGCTGGGAGGAGCAGTTGTCATGATATAGGCATTCATGGTCCCTGTATGCAGCAGCAGTGAGGTGCCTATGTCCAGGGACTGGTCCATCTTGTGTGTGTGCTCCGCTCCCAGCCAATCGATGGCTTCATGTAGCAGCCCCAATGCCTCCATCTGCCTGGTATAATCCTGGATCTCCCGCCTCCATTCCAGGTGCATTTCCACCACCAACTGCCAGTCCTTGACCTCCGCGTGCTGCAGGGCCCTCTCCATGACCGACTCCATGTAGTCTATGGCAGCTATCATCCGCTCCCCCTGCTCCGTGCTGCTCTGGATGATCTACTTGGCCAGATCCTTCCTCTGGTGCCATACCCATGCCCTGTGTTCCTGCATCCGCTGTGCCAGAGGCACGGATTTGGCTGGTGGGGCACTGCTGGTTGCCCTATTGGGGAGCTGATTGGAGACTGTTAGTTGGAATCGGTCACATGCCACCTGTCCTGGAGTGGTGCTGGGTGTGGTTTTTGCCCCCCCGGCTTGTTACGGGCACAGTCCTCCCCCTTGGTGCCCCCCTGTGGCCCACCCCTCCTTCCCGGTGACCCCCTGTGCCCCACCCATCCCCACCCCTCAGGAGCACTCAGCAGGTATTCTAATAGCCACAATGTGACACTCCAATACAACAAAAAATTAGCAGAATATATACAATCCACACAATAATTTTTATATAAAGTATACTATGTGATAATACACAAAAAACTCCAATACAATAAAAATGCAACAATGCCAGTAGTTCTTAGACTCAAAAGAACCCCGACAAGTGACACATATATAGACACTACTAAACAGCAGTTAATACCACTACTATACTCATTAAAAAAAGGCAAACGCGTTTCGGATGAAATCCTACCTCAGTGCATAAATCCATAGACATAAATAAAAATAATCACTACAGGAAACTGCAAATACATACCACATAAATAGAATAAAGAGAAGACATAATCATATGCAATTTTACAACAGGAAAGGGAACATAACGGATATATTATTGTGTGGATTGTATACTGCTGCCTTTTTGTTGTATTTGAGTGCCCCGCCCATCCCCCCCTTCCCAACCCACCCCCCGTCATGGTATCTCAACTTGGTCCTCCAGCTGCTGCTGTGGATGTTCCCCACTGTCCCCATGGCGGACCCATGTGCCAGGGCGTGTGTGCACCTGTTGGGGAATGGATGTGGGGGGGTTACGTTACCCTTGCATGGGCCCGGTCTGCATCCCACCACCACCACTCGCTGGCACCGGGTGCCAGGGCCCCCAGTCAGCAGCGTTTGTCCACCCTGTTCTGTGCCTGGGTGGGTCCCCATGCACCCCGACCCCCTTCCCAATTCTCTGGTTCCTAGGGGCCACAGGGACGGGTCCGCATCCTGTGGGGGGCCCCCACCCCTGGGTGCACCCCTGTGGTCCGCTTGCCATCTCAACTGCTTTCCTACCCTGTATGTCTGTCTTGGAACCCTCTGAGGCCGGCTCCTCCATGTGGCTCTGCTCCCCCTGCATCCACTGGCTCAGGGTCACCAGTGTTCCGGCATCGGATCCGCCCGAGTTGGAGTGCGGGTGTGGGCTCCCGGTGCTGGTTCATGACAGGGGCCTGCTGCTTCCCGAGGTCCTGGGGCAGGATTCCGGGAGTCAGCTCCTGTGAGCAGGGCTTCCAGGGGTGGGGGCACATCCGCCCATTCCCTGCTCTGGACCACGACGTTTCCCATGAGCTGTGGGGCAACTATTGAGCCCTTTGGGTGAAGGATGTGGTCCAGGGCCTCATAGTAGGGGGTGGTCGGTGCTCCATGTCCAGACCACCGGTTATTGTCTTTTATGGACTTGTACCCCCTCTTGAGCTCTTTGGCCTTGGAGCGGCATTGGGCCATGGTCCTCTGGTGCCCCATCATCTCCATTGTCCTGCACAATCTCCATGAACACATGCTCCCTCTTGTTCACGGTGAGCTCCACCTGGTGCTCCAGGAACCCCCAGATCTGGATAAAGTCCTGGGTCTCCTTCTGCCCCCATTGTCCCCCTTGCTGGTACCGACATCTCCCACATGTGCCCCCCTCCTCCTCCTTCTCCTCCTCGTCCTCCTCCGCTTCCCCTCCGCTGGGCTTCACCGGGGGCTCTGGCTCCCAGGCCCATTTCCGGGTCTGTGGGTCGTAAAGGGGGGATTAGGTGCCTCTATCCTTCCAACATGAAGCCCGCCTCCCTGTCCCCCTCCCACCAGGCTCCCCCCCCTTCATGCCCCTCTGCTGCTGTGCACCCCCTTTGCTCTCTTTACCCATTTCCGGGGTGCCTCCGTCCCCTGTCCGGTTGTCCCCTCTGGGGCGGCCTGCCCCAGCTGCTGCAGCTCTTCCTCCATCTCCTCCTCCCTTCCTTGCTCGTCCTCTACTTTCCTCACCCTTCCACTTTGCTCCATCCTGCCACATTCCCCTTCTGCAGTGTGCCCTTTAAATCTCCCTCCCCGGTCTGTGTGTTGCTCGTTGCCTGGCAGCGACACTGCGTGCTTTCACCATGGCTGGGGATCATTTTGTTTGATCCTGCTTGGTGGTTGCCATTCAGTCATTACGTTTGGCGGTTTCCCAGTGGGAATCGTTTTGACCATGATTCCGGGGATGGTCCTGTCCCAACCTCCAGAACCGTGGTTGGCTTTGGGCCCCTACGGGTGATTGACTGTGGTGAACATCTGGATTCCGCCCATCAGACGTTCAGGGCTCTTTGGCCCCGCCATGGGATTGTCTGTGGTTCACTGTGGTTGACTGTGATCTTGTAATGTCTGAAATTACCCACAGTACATGCTTTGATTGGCTCCAAGGGCTCAGCATTTGGTCTGGTGGACATTGGCATTTTTATTTGTCACACTTCAGGCATGATTCTGAAGTTTAAGTTTGTTTTTTGATGGTCTAGAATATACCTGGAGCAGAAAAATCTCCTTAAGAGATGGGAATTGGTGGCATACATTGGCCTTGAGCCAATGTCTCAGCATCCCAGGAGGAGCAGCTGAGTCCACCGAGGACAAGCTTAGTCCCAGGTGGGTGAAGGAGACCCTTCCCTTTGTTTCCAATCCTCAACAAAGGGGGGCAGGTTCTAGGCATGAGCACCCCATCCAGCCTGGGTAAGTTGGGTAGAGCATTACTAGGCAGGAGGCAGCTACCTAAACACACCTCAAGATATCTCCTGTGCAGTTGACATAGATGGGTTAAGGAAGCTGGGACCCCAGTTAATGAAAGGTAGGAGGTGGGGCAGATAGGACCCTTCCACCTTACTGTTAATTGTTATAGTAATAAAGAGTGCAGCCATTTAAACGCATGACTGTGTACTTTTCTCCTTAACAATTGCATCTTATTTCCAGTTTTTCCCCCTGGATTTTAAAATTCTTTAGTCAAGTAAATTTACAAAGATTCCACTATCTTCTCCCATTGTAGATTCATAGAGACCATAGGAATTGGTTTCTTAACCTTGTCTTTGGCAATTTGATAAACAGAGCTCTTTGCAGTGTCTCTCACTGTAAGGCATGTTTCCAGATGACAAATCATTCTTGTCTTCCCCCCTTCACTTCTAAACCACTCCAGTGTTTCAGTATCCTTCTTAAAAGGACGAGGCTATCAGAGGTGGGCAGATGTAATATCCCCGCCCAACCCCTGCTTGATATTTCCTTGTGAATACAGCAAAGTGTCACAGTAGTCCTTTCCCCCCACAGCATCACGCTGGAAGCTTGGATTCAGTTCAGCAAGAAAATAACCTGTATATCTGGAAAAGGGCTGTTGTTTGTTGTTGTTGTTGGAGGAGGAGGAGGGAGTAAATCAATGTAGCATCTTCATCCCATCCCTCTATCTTGCTGAAGCTTTTCGGCTGAACCATAGACATTTTGGATGATGTAATTTTGAAAGGTGCATGTGAGGCAAGGGGTATTGGAGCCACAATTGTATCCCACCCTGAGCTGTTCGCAGGAGGGGCGGGATACAAATCGAAAAAATAAAATAAATAAATAAATTATACTAATTCTAGATCAGTGCTTTCAATCTTGTTCTTAAATAAAGATTTAAAACAGTAGAACAGAAGCAGGTAACCATTGCTATTCAGTATCTGGATGGATCTGCTATGTCCGACATTATCCGGAATGGCCGCAGATACTAAGTGGTATCCTATTATTCTTTGGCAGATTAACCAGTTAACCATTTACTACTGCATGATACCACAGTGTCCCATTGGCCATATTACCATTGACCATATTGCCATTGACCATTTGGCCATAATTCCTGTTGACTCCTCCTCCCCGCTCCAGATCTGGCTTTAGACTTGTAATGGCAATATTTGGTTAATAGCACAGAAATATGGTAGTGGTATTACAGTAAAGTGGTATGATACAGTTATTCAGTTTGAAAGTTAGCCATCACAGTAATTGGTTTGTGACCAGATAACTACCATAATGGCAGATATTCAGCATGAATAATTATTTTTCTATTAGGTTCAGCTCTAGGAATTGGCACAATCAGGAAGCTCATATCAGCTGCAGGAACTATACATTGTGGAGCCTAGAAGTAATGTGAAGTGTGAGTTTTCCTTTCATGCCCCCACCACGGACCTGTAGGTGGAGGCGGAGGTGATGGCAGACTGCATGACAAGGGGGACAATTGAGCTTGCCTTCAGAAGTCCGTGTACTTGGTTAAATATGCATTCTCAGTAAGAAGCCTTTAAAAAAATATATTTATCTTAAGGTTTTCTCATTTTTTAAATTTTCTATGATGCACCTGTGTTCTGGAATAAGGGACATCTGGCATCCCTACCAGAAGTCCTGGACATAGGCTCTCTATACAGACAAATTTATTCTACCAGAATTCTTATCATTCCGGTCTGGCTTTAGGCCTACAGCCACCCATCTGAGTGTTCAGACATTTTAACCTTCAGATTTGGGTGTTAACAAATGGGATGATAGCCTGCTGGAGTCTGGGTTTAGTCTGTTCATCCCCCACTCACATGTTTTTGCATGTCCAGACTAATAAATGGGCAGCCCCCTCCACGTATTTCATGCAGTAGCGTGTAGTCCCAACTAGCAGCACCAATGAGAGCAAGAACAGAGAAAAGGGAAGGAAGCAGTCACTCCCTTGGACACTCTAGGATTTTCACCTGTGACTATGGTGCTGGTGGACCTGTACGCATGGAGGCACTGCATGCAACCTAATTGACAGGACATGGACACCTGGGCACACATTAACCCACATTTGACAGCACGGTGGGATCCACATTCTCCAAGACCCCACTGGGAGAGTGGTATCCACATGGCCGGGTTGGGGTGGGAGTGGGGTGGGATGAATAAACACCTAATAAATGTACAGGTGGAAACCCACCTGATGTGGACTAACATCTCGTTTAGTAGCACCCTTAGAAACGGGTGAAAAACCTGTAACACAAGAGGTGGGGAGGGGGAAGAAAGCTCTTACAGACAAGAGCTGCATTCCTTCATGCTCTCTCTGGACTTTAGCTACAGGCCTTGTCCCATCATATACAGATACTGCAAGATCTATGCATTTTCTCCATAGATTGGGATATCTGTGTAAGATAGACTTCCATTCTGCTGACTGTGTAGATACAAAACCCAACCATGGGTAGGGTGCAGAAATCTGCAGCTTTAAGGTAATAGTTTCTTCCATTAAAGTTATTCCTTGTGAGAACAGAGGATTTATCTGCCTCTGTATTAACTGAATTAAATCATACTTCAAATTAGACAAGTAAATTCTGATGAAGAATTCATTATTCTCAATTTAGAAAATTTTTGGGGAAGAGGGATGGATGCTTGCCTTGAATATGATGGACTTGATTCTCCATTGATTTGCTTCTTTTGTAAAGATTTACACCTGTAGGTAAAATGCTACCAGTCTGATTGTGGGTAATTTCCTACCCATTTTGTGGCGGAGCAGCCACGGTCAGCAATCTTTGGGTGAAAACAAAGATGGCAGTGGCCTGCTTTGTTCTGCTTTGGCCCCAGACTCACCTGAGCATTTGTTCCCTCGCCGCCAGATGTTGGCCCAGATATGTCCCGTGGTGGGTAGGTGCTGGCTTCTAAGGGATTTTCCTCTGGAAAATCTTGGAAGATGCATCCAAAGCCAAGACCTGCCCACCTGGGCCAATCTGGGCCATCGTGGGCCTGCACTTAAGACTGTGTTTCAGAGATGCATATTAATCTCTTTATAAATGTAATGTAAAAGCTATGTGAGACATTCATGGGCATCTGACAATAATAATAATAATAATAATAATAATAAATTAATTATATTTATATAGCACCCCCTGCCTAACATAGCACTCCGAGCACTTCACAAAAACATACTTACAAAGAGTTAAAAACAAACAATTTAAAACAATTATTAAAAGTTTAAAAATGGGGCAGGAAAAAAGGGAGGACAAAGTATATTGAGGGCACCATCAGTGGATCCTAAACGGACCTAAAGAATAAATATGTTTTTAGGTGCTTTTTAAAGGTAAGGAGGGAGGACACAAACATCCAGGGGGAGCGAGTTCCAAACCTGGGGTGTCCGTCACAGCAAAAGCCCAATCGCCTGCTAACTTCTGGTGCGATGGCGGAACCCCATAACAGCTTGTGGTTCCTGAGCACAGATACTCATCAGTGTGAGGTTCCAGAAGTAGGTCTCGAATACAACCAAGGTCTAAACCATTCATGGCCCTAAAACCCAGTAGCATGATCTTAAACCTAATCTGTCACTGCACCGGCAGCCAATGCAGAGAACGCAGGGTGGGCATACTATGATCATGGCTGCCTAAATCACTAACCAGCCAACCTGCTGCATTCTGAACAAGCTGCGAGCGGTGGATAAGCACTTTTGGCAGTCCACAGAAGATAGAGTTACAAAAGTCAAGCCTTGTAGTTACCAGGGCATGGATTACTGTGACAAGGTAAGCCTGGGATAAATAAGGGTGTAACTTACGCAAATCATATAGTTGGAAAAAGCATTTCTGAACCACATCCGACACCTGGGTTGCCATGAGCAAAGCGTGGCCAAAAATGAAGCCCAAGTACTTTATCTGGCTCACTACATCACCTCTACCTGGACCCCAGCCACATTCAGGGGCATGAGGGAGGCAAGAGCATCCTTATATCAGCTGCCCCTGCCCACCAACATCACCTCAGTCTTCCCCGTTGAGCATGAGGTAGCTCAGACGCATCCTGGTAACTATGCCATTCAGGCATTCCTCCAAGGCAGCGGCTGAGTTGGCATGGCTCACGGGGCAACAGATATACAGTTCTGTATCAGCAGCATATTGATGATACTCGACCCCGTTCTTTTTCATGACATCCCTAAAGGGCTGCATGTACAAGTTGAACAACATGGGTGAAAGAATAGAAATTTGAGGGACGCCACAATTTAGTCTCCATGGGGATGAAGTCTGCCTCTTGGGAAGTTCCTCCCTTTACTAAAAGTGCAGAGCAGGGTGGAATGGAGCCAGGCAGGGCCAGCCTTAGACTTTGAAGGGCTCATGGTGAAGATAAAATGTGAGGCCCTTGGTGGTCCCTCCCTGTGGCTCTCCCTTCTTAGGGGCACAATCCATGGGACCATGGAGGTGGTTGTGTTTGGAACCCTCACATTGTGCCCCAGTGACCATTGGGGCCAATGCGGAGTCCCCAGAAGTAGGGAAAAGAGCAGAGCCCAAGGCAGTCACCCTGTAGTAAGGCCTACCCTGGAGCCAGCAGTTCATGCTGAGCCCCAGCTAGGAGCAGCACAAAGGGCAAAAGTTTGCCAAGTTGAAGCCTAGGGAGTGAGGAGATGGGCGCTGAATTTCAAGGAGGTAACCATTGCCTGTGAACAGGATAATGAAGGAGAGCTAAGGGGCCTGCGATGTGGGGGAATCAGATGGGGGCAGGGTGACCCGAGGAGTGAGCAGGAGTGGGATGCAGGGCAGAGACAACTGCCTAGCCTTTTCCAGGAAAAGCAGGCTATTGGTGGAAGATACAGGAGCAGAGCAAGAGTCCCATGTTTATCTGGCTATTTGGATGATCAGAAGTGATTTTAATCAGAGGCAGGCTTTGGAGGGTGAAGAATTACAGTATCTAAAAGTGCCAGTTCCAGCCCCCACTGCTTACTTTTAGCACTTCTATTGGCCAAATTGCCTCTGGATTCTGTGGCTGCTATTATCTGGTGCACCATACAACAGCTTCGAACTCTGTCAGAATTCATGCTCCAGCAGGATGTACATTTGCTCTGTCTCACCTGAGTTTTAGGGAAATGTAAGTGACGAGTTCTGTGCAAAGGAATTATAACAAAATTGATCTCATCATTGAGTTAATACCAGCCAAATAAAAGTACTCTCAAGCATAATTACATTTAACAACTCATCTTTCTACTGTCTCCCAGTCTGCAAAAGTACTATGGAAATGTTAGAATAACATATGCATATGCATAGAATAACATATGCATGGTCATTAACTATTTATGTAGTTGGGAAATGGACAAACTCAAGATATTTCTGTATATGGTCTTCCAGCAGTAGCTGGAAGAAAGTTAAATGCACAACCACTCTTCATTATAAACAGGGGACTGCTGAAGCCCCGATATTGAGGAAATCTCTTGAGCTACATTTCTGAAAATTTAACCATGGCTATAAGGTGTGAGAACCATCATATGCACAATGTTTGAAGAAGATCCATAAGGAAAATAAAAAATTATGACTGTTTAAAAGTTAATTGGTTTTGTTCAAAATGCACACACCCACCCGATTTTGAATCATCAAGATCTCCTCCCCCTCGATGAGTTGAGCCCCCAAACTTCACAGGCTTTGAGCATGAGATCAATAACAAGTGCTTCTGAAATATGATAGTGATTGGTACAGCCAAAATTGAGTAATTAATGATTATAAAATTGATTCTACAGGCTCACACACGTGCATTTGAGCAGCTGCTGAAGCAATTCTGCTCACCCACACATGAACACTCGAAGTTTTATGTCATACTTCCTGATCACCAGATTCGAGTCCGGTCGCTTCATGCTCCTCCACGCTACCCACCCTCCCGCAGCCCAGCCTGCCTCCAGCCCAGTCGCTCCACTGGCCCCGCCACCCACTCGCTCTCTCGTGCCAGGACCCCGTGTGCTCTGGGGGCTGCCCACAAACTCCCCACCAGGATGTTGCTGCTGGGCACCAGCGGTGGATCTGCATGCTTGGCGGCTACGGCTATGGTGGCCTCCCCCCACTCCCACCACCCCAGCCTCCTCCGCGGAGTGCGCCGCCAGTCCTGTTGCCTAAGTCTGACCCCCCTCCCCCCACCGCTAATGCATGGGATTCGGAGCCGGCCCTTCACCTCCACCACCACCCAGGCTTAAACGGTCTCAGCTCCAGTGGTGCTTAAGCCCAGGCAGTGGTGGTGGTGGAGGGCCAGCTCTGGATCCCATGCATTAGTGGTGGTGGTGGGGGATCAGCCTTAGGCAACCGGACTTGTGGCATGCTCCACAGAGGAGGCCGGGGAGGCGGGAGTGGGGGGTGGCCTCCGGAGCCATAGCAGCCAAGCATGAGGAGAAGTCACCGCTCTGCTGCTGCTGCCTGAACCACCACAACCGCTGCACGGGCTTAAGGTCTGCAAGGGCAGGGGGGAGAAAGGAGGGCAGGATCAGTGGGCCATGTGGGTAAAAAGAGGGGATGGGGCAGGAATGGGGTAGGAAGGGGGGATGGGGAGGATTTGCAGAGGCAGGG
>QEPC01002344.1:63944-77645 GCA_003113815.1 Sphenodon punctatus | reverse complement strand
TCTTAAATAATTTGATTTAAATTGAATTCTCTATTTATTTGGCAAAACAAAAAACAAAAAAAACAGGTCAGGAATGCTTAGCTTTAGTATTTAGAAACCTGAAGGCTTTGATAGTCAATCAAAATTCTACTCCACCCACTGAAGTTTAATTTAGAAGACAGACAACAATTTTCAGTCATTTATTATTTAACTGCCCATCTATAAAGAGGCCAGCATGTTATTGGAACTGTTTTTAAATTAGCTTCAATCAATAACACAGTTCCTAAAGGGTCTATTCTCAGCCTTCTTTGTAACCAATATTAATCTTTTTTTGCCTGTTACTGGTGTTTTGTTTATGTGTATGCTGATGACACATCTGGGGTTGTTTTTTAAAATAAACACTAACAAATAATGAATATTTAGCAAAACTACATGATTGTATTAAAAATGCTGACAGCACTAGACAATTTAGATGAAACTTGCTAGACAGTAAGAGTGCTCATGCATAGGACATGGACATGATTAAACAGACTAATGATGTAATATCAAATATCCCCAGCTAATCTTAGACAGTCATTTATTATTTAACTGCCCATCTATAAAGAGGCCAGCATGTTATTGGGCATGTAATTACAGCCTTTCTTCATGTTCCCTTAACTTTGAAATGGACACAATTAGTCTTGTTTTTTGTTTGATTTTATCCAAGAATCCAATGACACTTTCTCCTAATGCTATCATACCAGGAGGCAGTTTTGTACCAAGTTCTTTCAGCTTACCAGTTGTCATGCCACTGGTATGACTTTACCTGAAGCTGCCAATAGTAACTTCAGAAGACATGGCAGGATCTTTATCCAGTTCTATGCACTTCACTCTCACAATGCTTTTTAACCATCTAGAGTCTGAGATAAAAACATTCCATATATTTCTGTATCAACATTCCAGAGTCAGAATGTCTGTGATGACACATGGAAATGCATTGCTGAGAAATGGCTGAACCTAATGGTCTAAACACTCCCACACTCTGGGAAGCCTGCTGGATGATCGGGCAATTGCGTCTCAGGCACAGGATCATTGGTATAATAGAGAACCACGCCAGGGAAGTCCAGTCCATTATTGGGCCATAAGAGAAAGGCAGGAGCATGGTCAAATGCCAGGCAACAGTCTGTAGCTGGCTGATGGGTGAAGTGGGATAGATAAGTTCACCTAGGGACAGATTCTTGGTAAGATATGCAGGGCCGGAGTGGTGCAGCAGCAGGAACAGTAGTTGAGTCCCAGGAAAGGAAACCAGTGCAATAACATAAACAAAGGGCAAGTTTCCAAAGAAGTAGAGATGTTCTAGACCAAGGGTTCTCAACATTTTTCTGGTCACAAGCACCAGAGCGACCCAGTCAGTGGCACTGATAGTCATGAGCACTGGAGTGACATGACTACTTCAGAGCACTTCATAATTTGCATGAATTGTTTGCATAAAAATGTAAAGTGCCCATTACCCCTCCCATGCCAAGATGGGCAGCCTTGGTGGTCAGCCATGGTGGCCCTGAACCAGGTTGGTATGCCAGCCCGGGAACAGACATGATAGTCCACTGTGGCCCACTTCAGTCCAGTTTCTCAGGGCTTAGCCCAGGCTCTGAACTTGGAGGTTTTCCAGGGTCAGAGCCTGGACTAACCATCAACACAGGCTGGGGCAATCCTATTACAGGCAGTCATGGCTGGGCGCCATGCCAACCCCCCACACCGGGAGGAGATGGAACTGGGAACAGATATTTCTTTCTGCTTGCTTTGGCCCACCTGGGAAGCTGCTGGGCCTGAACTGTAGGCCTCCTTTGATCCAGGCCTAGCTGCCACCCTGGGTGGGAATTGTTCCAGGCCCACATGTGGTGGGCCTGGAACAAACGTACAGACATGATGCTGGCCCGGTCAATCCATAGTGGGCATGACTGGGCCAGTTTCATATCTGTTAACACCCAGGGATGTAGCTAGGTGAGAATGAGTCCAGGTGCAGAAGATGGAATGGAGCATGTTCTGGGGCACTCCACTCAAATAGGTATATGCACTCTAAATGTGTGTGGGGCCCACAGGATTGTGGGCCCCAGTGCAACTGCACCTGTTATAGCTGTGCCCCTGCATAGGAGAGATACTGATTGGTCACTTACTGGTGCTGTATTCATTCCAATACTGATCCAAATGAAAGCTTCTGCTTGCAGAATAACAGGGCAAAAAGGAAAGGAGAGTGGTCAGAAACTGGGTTGGTTTTTTTTTTTACCCATACATCTTCTTCTCCAAATGCCTGGTGGAACAATAAAGTCTTACACTAGCTGCCAGAAGGTGAGTAGATCTGAGCAGAGGCAGCAATAGTGTGGCCACTGAGAACATCCTCCTCAAGGTAGCCATCCGCCGACAGTGCAGAGTGCCCCCGGCAGACTGCAAAGGCCAGCCTAGGGCCTGGGGGGGTAAGGCATTCCTTCAGATAAGTGCGATCCAGACCGTGTAGGGCATTAAAGGTCAAAACTAGCACCTTGAATTGGGCCCAGAAGACTATTGGAAGCCAGTGCAGTACACGCAAAAACGGAGTTATATGCTCACGTCGGACCCGAAAACACGGAATTCCAGGTTTTTCTGGGGAATTTCCACCTACAAAAACTTACTTGTGCTAGCTCAAACTTAAAAGAGGTGGAAGCTCTGTGCGGGTTCTGATGTGTACCTGCACCTGAGAGAAGAGATTTAGCGCAAGAACACAGCCGAATCTGACTTTTGGCAAAGCAGAGGTATGTTGGGGTTAGTGCTGAAACTCAGTACTTGGAAAACTTGGGGAATTCATTGGGGATTCCGTTCCCTGGTTCCAAATTTCTGAGTTCTGAAGTTCCGAGGACGAAGGCCGGTCCCCAGAAAACTTTAGGAAACTTCAGAAGCCTCCATCAAATACTGTGTGCATGACTTGAGTGACACAGATGGTTGACTCTAGCTTCTCAGAGCTAGGAAACAAAACGTAGTGCCATATTTGGTAGGAGGGGAGTATAGGAGGGAACAGGTGAGTGATGGCAAGCCACAGGGCAGGTTTTTGATTGGCTGGCAGGGCCCAAATAAAAGTGGCTGCAATGCCATTTCCCACTTTCTTTGGTGAATTTGGCTGTGTGCTACACTGTTGAACTGTAAGTAATCAGCTTGAGGGGGAGAGGGCTGCCTATATGGCCTAGCCTGTCCTGGCCTGTCCATAGGGACAATGCTGGGTGGTGGGTGTTACGTTTCCACCATGCCATGAGTTTTTAAAAAAAATAATTGGGTGTCACATTGGTGCTGCCTGCTGCTTGTTTGACACCATGAGGCAGAGAGATCGCTCTCTGCGTAGCTCCACTTCTCCTTGCCTGGATTGTTCAAGTTACCAGTGCTTTTTAAAATATAAGTGGGTGCCCCAAGGTGTGTGTGTGTGGGAATGTCTGATTTCTTCTTTCTTGTAGGTGTTATAATTATGTCTGCTGGGCTGGCTGACTTTTGGTGGGATTTCTGCACGCAGTTGCACTTTTGTAGGGTTGTGTGTTGTCTTCTTTCTTACCAAGGCTATGGCATGGCAGAGCCTAACTGTAAAGTGTAACTGTAACTGCTACTGCTCTGTCTACTGCTTAGCACCATGAGACCAGAGGAATCTCTCTGCATGACTCCACTTCCACTTGTCTAGGCTGTTCAAGTTGTGAGGGTAAGGCTCCTTTAAGAGAGGACTGGAGGAGCAACCAATGATATAGAGGAAGAAAGGGTGGAGCCAGAATGGAGTAGAGGGCAGAGGGAAGAGCAGCCATGTTGAGAGCTTAAGGCTCATAGTAAGAGTTGCTGTAAAGCCATTGTAATAAAGACGTTCTGATTAAACACGACTGTGTCCAGACATCTGATTAGAAGAGAACAACACACAAGTTACCAGTGCTACACCAATGCCATGCCTTTTTAAAAATAAGTGGGTGCCCCTAGGGTGTGTATGTGTGAATGTCTGGTTTCTTTCTTGTGGGTGTTATAATTATGTCTGCTGGGCTGACTGGCTTTTGGTGGGATTTCTGTACGCAGTTGCAAATTTGTGGGGTTTTTGTAGTCTTCTTAAGTGAATGTCCCACTCTTGCTATCTGCTTTTCTGGGCACTGCTTGCCTGGCATAATGATTTTAAAGTGGGTGTACTCACTGTTGATGGTGGGCCATGCTGTGGGTACAACTACTGCTGGGTTGTTGTTTTTTTATTTCTGCACACAGTTGCACTTTTGTGGGGTTGTATTCTTGAGTGAATGTCCTACTCTTGCTAGTCTGCTTTTTCTGAGAAGTGCTTGGCTGTGGGTTCAAGAACTTTGCCAAGATGTGACCAGCTGAGGACACTGGAAATACTTTCTTTCCGCTTAATAGGTGTGTGGGGAGGAAGCTTGCCTTGCATAGGTGGACACACACAATGGAGGCTTTTTTTTGGTGGGGGGGGACATCTGGGTTTTTTTGTTTGTGTGTTCACTATGGCTGCTGGTCTGGCTGGTGGCACTCATGGGGTCATGGACCAAAAAAGCTTGTTTAAACTTGATTGATACATTTGATTTGTTTACTAATGCAGTCTTTGGACTTTGGTAGTGCACCCCAGTCCAACCCCCTCTCACTCACCCACCCCTGAGCTTCAAGACTTGCATGTGTGTATCATTCATGGGGTATGCTTGGGGGTAGGGTGGTGGAAAACTTACTGATGATCACATAGCCTTTTGGTTTTTTATTTGCATGGTGGTGGTGGTGGTTGTTTTTGTGCTGGCTTCTGTTCTGTCTCTCTCACTCTGTCTTTCAACAATATATATATGGTTTGTGGGGGGTTGTGCCATGCCACCCTCCTGTCTTGTTACATGTATAGAGGCCAATGGCAATGGGCCCACCCCATGGGGGGGGGAGGGGAGCTGCTGGTTGTAATTTGTTAACATAAAATATGGTGTGCATTTTGGCTGGGCCGGGACCATGTGCTAACTCTTTCCTCCTAGTCTTGTTTCTGTGGTGCACCCACCTACCACAGAGCTTGGATGTACTGTACTAGGAATGCATGGAGGCAGGTGGAGCGGAGGGGGGGACTTGCTGGTCATCATAATATGGTTTGGTTTTTTGGGAACTTGTGTCAGTGCCTGCTGCTGGCAGGGCAAGGACCATGTGCTCTCCAGCTCACCCACCCACCCCAGTTCCCCCAGGCCCAGACCTTGCATGGGAGCATGGGGGGCGGGGGGACATACTTGCAACAATGCTGGGTTGTGTCTGGGAGTGGGTGCTTGGCGTGTCTGGTTTCTTTTGGATGCCATTGTCTACTGACAGGGGCNTTACCTTATCACAGGAGGAGGAGGTGAAGGCATTAGCTTCCTTTGCCTTATTGGCATCTAAGAGAGGGTACACCAACCATCTTTAGAGTGATTTCTAGCCTATTTTGTTAAGTGTATAGGATTTGGATATGGGATATGCATTCTATCTCAGATGAGATAATTGGAGATATGATTCTCTGTTGTTCCTGCTCAATATTGGTGTCATCTATAATTGATTGGGAACTTGAGTTGACAGGCCTATATATGTTGTTGCTTGGTTGGGATAGTCCTCATGAGAATCATGAGGAATTATAAGGAATTTGGATAATTGGATGAGCAAAATGAAGTGGTATATTAATACATTGTATTTCCTGTATGCCAGATTGGTTGACTAGTGATGGACTATAAGGGTAAGATCAGTAGAGTTTATATCACGGATTAATTACCTGTATTCATGTGAGTCATTAATCTTAAGAACTCCAAGGACAAGATAACTTGACATATTATTGTAACCGTTAATTGGCTGCAATTGTTAAACTAATTTTTTTTTTTAAACTTGTATAATTGCAATGAGGATTAGAAATTTTGGTGGTTGTATCTTAACTTATATTTTAATTCATATTTTATATTTTGTATTATGTGTATATATTTGTCTTTCGGTGGCAAGGGCGAAAGCCAGCCAGTAATAAACCATTATCTTATCTACCCTCTCCCAGCAGTTTGTGTTCCACCCAATCCATTTCCATCCTTCTATTTCACCCATTTCCACATATTTACCTCCATAGTTTCATTTATTTAGATTAGATAGATTTAGGTGTTCATCCCTGTGTTCTTTCTACCTACCTTCCATTGAATCCTTCCCTCCTCCCTTTATATATTCCATTCCTGATTCCCTTCCCCTGTTTTGGGATTTATTTAGAATACGATTAGATTGATTTAGGCTTCATTTCAGTTTTGTACCCTTCCCTGTGTTGAGAGCTGTCTGTGTTCCCCTCCACCCATCCCTCTGCGTGTGTGTGTGTGTGTGTGTGTGTGTGTGTGTGTGTAATATGAGAGAGAGAGAAATACTTGGAAAGCAACTGAACAGCACAACACTCAAGGAAGCTCTGGATCCCAGGAGGATCCAGTCAATCAATAATTTAATAAATTTTTTTTATAGGTGTAGATTGATAAACAGGTAGATGGAAAGATAAAAAGCTGATGCTGAAGCTGGAGCTAAACATTTTGGCTTCTGCCTTCATCAGTAGCACACTGGGTTTCTGAGTTTTGTATACTTTCAGATGTTCTATTGTAAGATGGCATTTTGTAAGTTTTTCTTGTAAAAAGTGCATACCTCTGATTGTAGTTGTTCTGATTCATCTTGTGTAGATAGACAGACAGACAGATAGATGTAGGAGTTAGCATAGTTATAGAGATAGTGTGTAGTGATTCAGTTCTAATATTTTTATAGTGTGTTCGTAGGACTAGGCCTTTGTAGATGTTAGATAATATTCCATTTAGTTGCATAGGTTTTAGAATAGTTAAGAGCAGTTAGAGTTCTTGTAGATATATATAATATTTGATTACAAACTTAAATAAATAAATTTTTAAAAATAAAATCTTCCTCTGCATTCTTTGGGTGGGAGAAATGGAGAAGGGAAGCAGGAGAGGCTGGTCTGCTGCCCATAAGGTGGGAATTCGGGGAGGTGGCAGGGGCAGTGCCAGCAGAGTGGCAGCAGGCAGAAGCAGCAGCCTGAGCCCATCACCACGCCCCAAACTGCACAGGCCTGATCTAGGCAATCAGGCTTCAGAGGCTCCCAGCAGTGGCATTAGGGGTGTGGTTTGCCAGCACCTCCTGCCAGCATCATCCATTGCCACTCCAGGAAGCTGCGGATGTCTCTGCTGTGGCTTCAGGAGCAGGTGCTTCGGGGTCGATGTTCCTCCAGGGCCACCAACGTTCCTGACTCCCATTATTGAGGTGATTCCCAGCAGTCCAGGGCTGGTGGATCCCACCCCAGCTGCTAGAGGCAGGGCCCAATCCCTGGGCAATAGCAGCAGGGAGAGCAGCAGCAGCAGCAACAGCAGCAGCAGTTATAGGAGGCACAGGGAGAGTGGCAGCAGCATAGTGGGCAGTCCATGAGAGTAGCCATAACACGCTTGAGATTCTCCCAGTTGGAGTCTAGTATGCAGGAGGGTCGTTGATGCAGAACCCCCTTAACACAAAGGTTATGTCCATGCCCCCAGAGGAAGGTGGAGGATATCCCGCATCTTTTGTGGGAATGCCCCTTGTATGCTTTTGAAAGAACCAAGTGGTTGAGTCTGTGGGAGCGGGGGAATGATCTTCCTTATATTAGAGGACAGCACATTTTCTTTCGGAATTGACCAAAAAGTCTGTATTCAACCTTGCGAAGTTTTTGTGTGCTCAGCTAAAAAGGAGAATTCAGGTTAACAAGAATCACCTAGAACTCTCCAAATTTGGATATTGTTTAGGTAACCAGGAGACAACCTAATCTTGACATGGTACGTTGTATATTATGTCTATATGAGATTGGGGCGATTTGCACTGTTATTGGGGACAAGGAGTAACTGGGGTAACCTTTGTTAGGAATTTTCAAAGGGGAGTCTTATGTATGTACAGGATATATTTTTATAGACCAAAGATGATCCACAGAGCAAACTAAGTTGCTCGTGTAGGTGAATACGTATAGTGATCTTTGAATAATTTTCTCTTATTTTATTTTGATTAAAGATGTATGCATTTGTCAAGCTGCATTATCTATGAAAGATGTATTTCTAATTGATATGTTTTCTCACATGTTATGAGACTGTAGTTTTTAATGTGAAATTTGACCCACATGGGTTGTAAATAAATATCTATCTATCTATCTATCTATCTATCTATCTATCTATCACTAACCATTCAATTATGGGGAAAGTATAATTCAATGTAAATAAGTCTGGAAAATTTGGGGGGCATTTTTAAGCCTTAATATTTAACTAATTGTGTAGGCTGTTTGAAGACAAACATGATGGCAGGCCACTTTGGCCCACTCTGTTCAGCTTAGGCCCGGACCTGATCTGCATGTGTGTGCAGGAGCTACCAGATGTTGTTCTGGGCCATGTCAGCTGCTAGCCTGGTTTGTAATATTGGAGACGTCTAGGGTCACAACCCGGGCTAAGTTCTGCCCAATACAGGCAAAGCGGGCCAGAGCATGTTAACACATCTGTTTCCACTGGCTCAGATCGGGTCCGCCATGTCTGGCTGTCATAGCTGCCTGTTATGGTGGGGGTGGGGCACTGGGCGGAGTGGCCACACATTTGTGCATCTCCCTACCCCCTCTGGGCCTCAGTCATGTGAATATTTGTTCCACAGCATGATCCAATCTGGAAAGTGTCAGTGGCGGTTCCCCGACCCAGGACAGGTTGTGACGGCAGCGCTCCATCATCATGTTTGTTAACATCCAGAGAATGTCATTAGGAAACTCTTGGGGCACGGTGTTTTCTGCTTTTAAAGTCAATGGCAAAATTACGATTGAACGTAATGGCAGAGGACTGTCCTGCTCAAATAAACACACCATTAATCCATAAACTAATCTGCTTCAGGATAAGAAAGAACCATTATAAATTTTGGAAAAAATAAATGCCATTTAATTTTTATTTCAATGAAATGAGCTTTTGCTATAAGTTGTTTTGCTGCAAACACAAGACAGATTTCTTCATATTTATCAGGGAAGATGTGGCAGGAAATCTAACATGTGATGGATGTTAAATAACGAACAATCTTAAGCCCCATGTACGGAAGCTGGAGAGAGCAGAAGAGGTCCTCAGAAAGATAAATGGATGTGAGCAACTTATTGGTGAAATGTTGTTGCTGATGGTTATGAGAATGTGAAATTATAGGAATGGAGCACTCAGGGGCTGATAAAGTTGCTGAGAAATGGTCAAAAGGAATAGTAGAAGGATATTAGACTTGGATTAAAACATTAAACTGCTAATTGCAGTCTTTGCGGGATTGGAAGTAGTTTTAATCACTATAAAGTTAACTTCAGAATGAGCTAAATGATTTCTGTGGAAACTCCTGCTTACATGTGTGAAGTAATTGCTGATGAATTTATTTATTTATTTCAGTAGTTAGCAAGTCATATTTAATGTCATATAGGCCTGAGAAAAAAGGGTTGCCAAGAAGCATGTATTGAATTTGTAATACTGTTGTAAGAAGTTGATCCTGTTATAACATTTTAGTTTTTCCTAATGATACTTCAATATTTTCATATGAAATGAAAAGGAGCAGTGTTAAAAGGTGATTTTATTTAAGTTTGTAAACTGAATTTTTCTTTCAGCAGTACAGGATTATGATACGAATAAATAATTTGCAGCATAGCTGATGTACAACACCAAGCTACATCTGACCTCCAAGGGAATTATAAAGTCTGCCTGTTAGCACTGAATATTTTATAATCCTCATTAGAGCAAGAGGTCTAGAAATGACAAAAAAAGAAAACATTCATTAATGAAACTTCTAGCATGCAGGTAAAGTAGCAGATAGGCAATTGCTTCAGTTGTAAACAGGCCCCTCTAACTGGCATTTCCATTTGTTTAGTAAGCTCATTTTTATTTGAGAATGTATACTCAACGTAAGAAGTAACTTTTTAAAAAAGAGAGCCCAGGTACAGTTACCAATAAGTTTAAGGTAAGGTTCAGGCTCATCTTTGTCATTGGATTGTTGTGAGTTTAGTTTTGGTATATGTGAGTGACCTTTTGGATTAGCAGTTTCTAAATGGATTTGAGCTGGACTTCTGTAGGCATCTATTGTACAATAAACTTTTTCAGATGTAGCAGCTTCAATTTACAACCCATGGGGGGAGACAAACAAATTACCAGGTTGTAAAATGGTTTAATGTTTCTTGAAAAAAATGAAGAAAGTATTGCTTAGAGCTGAAATAGGGTACCTGCAAAAATGGTTAAGCTGTCGAATTTCTAGTACATGCATCGCCCCAGTATCATGCTGTATTCGATTATGACCCCAAATTTCAACTTCCAGTACTGATTCTTCAATATTTTTATTGACATCCGTTTATCCGGTTTTGTCAAGTTCCAACAATTTGTTGGCAACTTCTGGTCCCAGAAAACTCCCCCCACCTCATTTTTCTTCTTAAAACACTTATTTATGGGTTTTCCTTCCTATTAAATCAACTATAAAAACCTGGAAGAGAGAAACTAGCTGGTTGGTATACTGATATACCAATTGGGAAACGGTAAGTCGAAAAATTGGTACAGGAAGTTTCATACCCCATGCAGTACCTGAAAAAGTGGATATTATCCACGGGTACTAAATTAAGTACCCATTTCAGCTCTAGGTTGCTATGATTGTACTGCTAGTAGATTGTTCTGCTATTTGTTGGGAAACAAATACCAGGTTGGCAACCCTGGATGTTGAAAAATCATTAATCAAGCCCCCAAACTATGAGAATGCCTTAAAAATCATGGGATTTTTTAAAGGAAAACATATGGGGTTTTAATATTTTGTAATTTGTTTTCCTGGCAATGCACTCACATTTTCAAGCTTCTTCCTGCAACCATGAGAGCTAAAAATTTACTTTTGTAAAAATAAAAGTTGAGATTCTCATGATTTCAGCAGTTGTGGCTTTAGGAAAAACGCTTAAAAGCACAATTATGATGAAGTTGCAAGCACTAAGAAATCAGAACTATGGAACTCAGAAAATCTTGGAACTTGGAATCATGGGACCCGACACCCCAGCTGACAAATCCCAGCGGCTATGTATGGCTGTTGTTGTTTACCATTCTGCTCCAATCACGGTGCAGAACAGCACATCCACCACTTCCTCCCCTACAGTATAATAAGACTCCAATTTATTTCTCTTTGTGATGTGTGGGACAGAGTTTGAGAGGGAAAGAGGGTGGTGGTGGTGGAGGACTGGTGGTGTTTGGCTTAAATACAATTATATACACAGCACACACACACACACACAATTTGCTTCCTTTGCTCCATACCCCTATGCAAGTTCTTTGGTTTTCCCCACAGCACATGGTCCTTACCAGCAGACAGATCCACAAGAAACCAGATGCAACCCCCCCAAAAACACACACACCATACCCAGCAAGCATGACCCCCCAACCCATGCCCCTATGCAAGCTCTGTGGTGTGCCCCACAGAACATGATCCCTGCCAGCAGGCAGGTGCACAAGCCCCCCCCCAACCACCCCATAACCAGCAAGTATGCCTCCCTTTTGTTCCATGCCCCTATGCAAGGCACGTCCTGCCCCCTAAACATACCATAATTAACCAGTAAGAATGCCACATCTGGGCACAGCATTGCTATATGCCCAAGAACCCACTTTAAAATATAAAAAGCAGGGTGTTGTAGTAACCCCTAGCATTGCCCCTATGGCCAGGCCTCTCCCTTTAAAATTTTCTGTGCAAAAATGAGGTGTCCAACTCCAAAGTTGAAATACTTACATACAGCAGAGTAGCACACAGCCAGGTCACAAAAGAGAGTGAATAATGCCCAAACGCCTACTTTTATTTGCCCCTGGTGGCCAATCAAAAACTGTCCTGTGCTCCCCCACATTCTCTTGCATTACCCCCGTGCCTACCAAATAAGGCAGTAAGTTTCCCAGCTCAGTGAACATACGGTATGGGGTGGGTCACTCAGGTCACTTCAGGGGTCCCGTGTCCTCCTGATAACGTGGCCAAATGCACAGCTGCAGTAGTTCAGAGAAACACTCGATGGAATGTGGAGGAGTGTGCCAAGTACCAGATTTATTCTTTGGAACCTCAGAACTCGGAGGTACAGAACGGAGTGCCATAATCCTCGGCAAGTTCTGAATAAATTCAAAGACCAAGTTTCAGCACTACTACCCATTTGAAAATGAAAGCTTTGTAATTTTACTGTCCCACCTTCCCCCATTTAGTTACAGTTCTATTGGTAAAGAGAACTTATGGCTGACTTGGCAGATGGAGAACATGTGTTTGAACATGTAAGTGAGAGGTGGTGAAGGCAGATTGGTATTTGGCATTCCTTCAGCAAATGCTTGAATCAAGTTGAAATAACAGTATATTTGCTTCTGTGCTATTTGTTCTTCTTCCATAGAGCAGATGGCTCCCTGCTTCTCTAAATGTCTGATTATACTTTCCACCCAATAATTAGCATATCCCAATTCCCATAGCTTCATCATTTTCAAATACTTTCAAATAGCTTCATAATGTGAAGGCCGTTGTATCTTCTGGAGTTGTGCCAATTTGCTTGAGTGGACTTCTATTATGATGTCTCTGTATAGTTTGAAATGGACAATGTACGAGAGTAAAATTTTCAAATTCACTTCAGGCCGCTTTTAGACGAGCGGGTCGCGATCACGTGATCTGCTCGCGTGACTTTTTAAAATCCCGCGGGCCAGACTTAGATGAGAGGTTTTGCACGTTAAAGCTGGGTTGTGAATTCTGTTAAAACAGCGAACTAAACACCCCGACATTTCATATGTTACTCTCCTACTCAAAAAATGTAAAAGATCCAAAACAGGTGACTTAAAGGTAGACACTATCTATCCCTCCAATCACATATTTGCAATTTTTGAAGCCTTACATCACAGTGATCAGAGATTCAAGATTGGGCTGAGATGAACTGCTTTGGATCCTCTTATCTAGTAATATTTTTTTCTTCATCTCTAATTCCAGTTTGCTAATGTGTGTTATTGATAGGGGTGTGCATGTCATTTTTTGTTATTACAATAATGATAATGAAAATTGTCATTTTCATTATTGTTATTGAAATAACAAAAACAACAAATAATAATGAAAACAGAAATTAAAGCTTGTTTTTGAAATAAAGGGAAAAAACTGAAAAACATATTTCCGGCTATAATGTATTTGTTTCTTATTAAATTCTGATGAAACATGGGACAGATGTAAACCCAATGGATGGCACTATGTGTATCAACCTTTGAAACAATTAGGTAAAGGGAACTGATTTTAGAAGCAATTGAATGTTGTGATTTTAAGAAAAACTTCATACACATTCATACCTACAGCATCTTTACCCTGCATCCAATTTACATGTAACCCGTAAATATTATGTCCCTCCACAATCTTAACACACCTGCCAATGTTCAGAAAGATTGAATAAAGGGTCCTGATGGTATAAGACATTAACTTGAGAATACATTTCCAGCTGTAACATGTTTATATTCCAACCTGTTTACAAGATATTTGGCAGGAATGTATCACATACCTTCCCTGTAATCTCTGATAAACTACAGGACAATTTGATAAAGGGACCCAATTTTATAAGCAATTGATGTTGTCCCTGTGAAGACCATTATTCAGATAAATAGCAGCACATTCAGTGTTAGTCAGAGGCAGGCACCCTGCATGGCAGGGGGAGAGATACTGTAGGAGGGAGGATGTGGAGCAACCCAAAAGACTGGCAGACACATTCAC
>QEPC01002344.1:30448-61108 GCA_003113815.1 Sphenodon punctatus | reverse complement strand
TCCCCGTGTGTCCCCACTCCCCAGTTAACCCTCCTCTCCCCCACTGTCCCCAAGTCCCCTTCCAAAAAAACCGGTACCTTACCTGATCCTCGCAGACAGCAGGTCCGTATCATCATCGCTGGGAACGCTGCGAGTCAGCGAGGTCTGAGAGATCCTGCCCACCCACAAATTTCCCACCTGGCCTTGTGCAGTCATGGTGCAGCCTGGAGAGGCGGCTTCAAAGCTATCTCTCCAGGCCATTAAAATAGCTGGGCAATGAGTTCCATAAGAACCCATTGCCCAATCTGGCCACACACCCCAAAAACTGTATGCGCAGTGCATTCTGTTAGGTCAGCGGCAACGCCGACCTACCAGAACCCGCGGCTGCACCTGCGCACACACTCCAGCTGCGGGCAGGTGCAGCTCTTCTGTATTTGAGTCCCCACGTCTCTTCTGCTCATGCACACCGGCCCGGGGAGGAAAGTCTTTCTCCCCGGCTGGTGCGCATGCGCAGAAGAGACATGGGGACTCAAATACAGAAGAGCTGCGAGCGCATCTGGGCTGGTTCTGGCCCTACAAGGCCCCAGTGCCAAGCCCACATGCATTGCATCTGGACTGGTGCTGGGCTGGCTGGGGACTTGTAGGTCACCGCCCCCAGCGCCAAAGTGAGGGGCCACCACTGCTTCATATAGGCTTCACCTACACTCTGTTTACTCTTCCCCACCACTTAATATGGTAAATGTGGGAAGAAGAGTTAGGATAAAAAAAACAACCCATGAACATTCTAAAAATTCTCCCATTATCAAGATTAACAAGGGACTTTGTAAAAGTTTCAAAAGCAACTCACTTAAAAGCCCAACCCTAGCAACTAATGGTGGGGCTGAAAATAAATGACCCCTTCAGCCTTATAGGATACTTTTTTTCAACACAACCTTGCAAGTAAAAAAAAATTATTGAAGCATCACACTATGCTGGCACTAGCTGCATAGTAATGAATGGGGCTTGCTCTGGCAGTCTTTCAGAATTCAAGCCACAGGTCAAAATCCTTTAAATGATGGCATGGTGTTAACAGAGTGGGTGTAAGTCTCATTGAAGTGCACAGTAAGGCCACAGCCTCCCACTATTGAAGTCAATGACAGTTTTGCCATTGATTTTAATGGTGGAGGACTGCATCCTAAGTGCTTGAACTGGCACTATTGTCTCAGAGGATCACACTTTCTGGCTTCTGAATTCATCTAGAACACAATGAGATTGAGGCTGCTTTTCGATGAGCGGGTTGCGATTGCGGGATCCATTCGCATGACTTTTGAAAATCCCACGGGCCGGGATTAGATGAGATGTTTCGCGTATTAAAACCAAACGTGCATTCTTTTAAAACCATGAACTAAATACCCCATTGCATTAAAGCAGGTCATTTGTTCTTTTAAAACCGCAAACTAAATACCCTGACATTGGGGTATTTAGTTTGCAGTTTTAAAAGAATGCATGATCCGCTTAAACATGTGAACATCTCTTCTAATTCCGGCCTGCAGGATTTTCAAAAGACTAGGCATCCAAGATAGTGTGGTAAACAACAATGGTGTTTTAACCCTGCCCTGCCTATAAAAATCTACTGTATTAATCTGCTAATGGGGTATACCCCAATTACATCACACTTGAAAAATATAACTATGATTTTGAATATGACTACAATGTAATATAAAACATTTTATTGTTTGTTACAGAAATATATCTCTGACACAAAAGCGTGTGGGGTTACTACAACCCTTCAGCGTCAGGGACAAAACATTCATATGCAAATGAGATAACATCTAGCTGTTAACAAGTGCTAACTTCCCAATTCCCAATATTCCCTCTATTCATAAGCAAACAAAGATAAGGTGGGTGATAACTCACAGGTATACAGTTTGTCTGCATTTCAAGAGCCCAAGCTATTAGGAGCTATCAGGAGCGTATCTGCATTTCAGTAGCTGGCTGTGATAGCAACTAATGGTGGGGCTGAAAATAAATGACCCCTTCAGCCTTATAGGATACTTTTTTTCAACACAACCTTGCAAGTAAAAAAAAATTATTGAAGCATCACACTATGAAAGGATTAACTGCTGTGAAAAGAATCTAAAGATACAAGCTTGCTTTAAGTTGGTAACTGGAGTTTTCCACTTGGGGTATAATTGACCACCTCTTCCCCATTACACTTGTCATGAAAATCTTCTGTACATACATAAAATGTTGGGGTGTGAATGTTGTTTTTGTTATTACAATAATGATAACAATTGTAGTTTTGTTATCGTGATTGCAATAACAAAAATAGCAAACGATAATAACAACAATAACAAAAAACGACAATGTCGTTATTGTTGTCATTATTATTAGTGCTGTGGTAGTTGGGTTTTGGAGGGAAAATGTGGAGAGGGGAGGAGGGAGTGGACATCTCGGAACCCTAAACAGGGTTGAACTCTTGAACTGTGCCTGTGTTGGGAGGGACGAGCAGCTCAGCAGTATCTGATGGATGTATCGCTGGCTAATGAGCAGCGCAAGCAGGCCCCAGCAATCTCATGACACTCTTTGATTGCTCAAGACCTGCTGCCTCCCACAACCAATCGGGGGGGTTGGGGGAGGCTCTGGGGAAGGGCACTGCAACCCTTTATAATGGGAGGGCCAGGCTTTTTCTTTGTTCTGTGAGAGCTCTGCTTGTCAGGTTGTGTTTACAGAATTGTGGTGCTTGCACACAAAAAATCCTCCCTAGAATTACCACCAATATCTTTCCTTCCTTGTACCCTACATTTTAACTACTCTCTTTTCCTGTCCTTCTCCCCCCTGTACATTATATAAAGATAGGTATTATAAATTAGATATAGATATATATTACAAACATATAAATTAGATTAGTTATATAGATAATTGATTAGATAATAGATAGTTTTCCTTTTCCCTTCCCCTGTCTCCTTAGATTAAATAGATATTACTTGTGTACATATAAAGATTAGATATTATATAGGTATTTATTATATAATATAATATATATATATATATAATGTTATTGGAATCAATACCGATAATGATACCAAAAATGAAATCTTAGTTTGAAACGATACTGATACCAATAATTACGATAACAAAAATGATATTGTCGTTAATAATGATAACAAAAATGACATTTTTAAAACGAAAATGATAGTGAAAAATTAAAATGACATGGGGGCCTGGTGCACACCCTAATAAAATGGCATATTATGAAAGCAGACAAAATTCTACATTGCGTTTGGGGTAAATATAATCCCATAAGCCTGAGTATATGGTGTTTTCATTTTCCTATTCATTCCAATAGAAGTCAATCATACCCCATTAGTGTTCTAGTATTCACCTTCAATTAAAAAAAAAAATACAACTGGGGGGCATGAACCAGTGGGACACAAATGACTGCGTTCTCCATGAGGAATACATGGAATATGAAGTGGTAAAGGTTTGGTAAAAAAAGTTTTATGAATTTTTTTGTACAACTTTCCGAGGCACCATGCAACCCTGTAGTCAGAACAGGGTTAAATAGTCTCCATGTGTCTTGCAGACATTCAACCCTCACAACTGTTCCTTTTGGTTTCCCCATAACTAAAACATTACTGACTATGGTAGTTTTGTTTGACATTCTCCTCCCTATGAGTGTGTTGAGTTTATATTATGATCCCTAATGCCAGGCAGCTCCGTTGTCATTACTCCTTGCACCAGGTCCTATGCTCCACTTTAGACTAGATCTGAAATTGCTTCTCTTCTTGTAGGCTCCAGGGCTAGCTGCTCCAAGAACCTTTTTTATTTTTTGTAATGGCATCTGAAACTTTTATCTCTGTATCATGTCCCGAGGTGACATTCACCCAGTCACTATTAGGGTAATTAAAGTCACCTACTATTATTGTTTCTGACTTTAGTAGTCTGTCTAATCTCCTTTAACATTTCATAATCAGTCTCACCATCCTGGTCAGGGTGGTGATAGTATAGTCCTACTGCTATGCATATCCCCATTAAGCATGGAATTTCTATGAATAGAGATTTCAGAATGCAGTTTGCTTTCTTTAAAATTTGAATTCTGCTTGACTCTGTATTGTCTTTAACATATAACTCCACTCTACCATCACCTCAACTGACTGTTATTTCATTATATTTTGTATCCTGATATTACAGTGTCCCATTGATTATCCTCATTCCACCAGGTTTCTGAGATGCCTGCTATGCTGATATTGTCATTTAATGCCAAACATTCAATTCACCCATCTTACTTTTTTGACTTCTAGCAGTTGTATATGAACACTTGAGATGTTGGCTATTCTGGGAAAAATGGAAAGGGTAGAAGCTGAGACAGCTTGGGTAGGAACCAGTGCAGAACAGACAAATTTAAATGATTCCAAATTAACAGAAGCAGCCACTTATAATGAGCAGAGTAAGAATAAAATGAATATGTTTAAGTGTTCATATACAACTGCTAGAAGTCAAAAAAGTAAGATGGGTGAACTGGTTCTGCACTGGTTCCTACCCAAGCTCTCTCAGCTTCTACCCTTTCCATTTTTCCCAGAATAGCCAACATCTCTTTTACTGATACCATCCCCAAGGGATGCCTCATTCCAAACGACATGCACCCTGGCACCTGTCGGCTTTCCCCCACATTTTAGTATAAAACCTCCTCGACAACCTTTTTAATTTTTAGTGCTAGCAATCTGGTTCCATTTTGATTAAGGTAGAGCCCATCCCTCCTGTATAGTTTCCCTCTTTCCCAAAAGGTTCCCTAGTTTGTAATGAACCTTAACCCCTTCTCCCCACACCATTGTCTCATCCATGCATTAAGACTCTGGAGTTCTGTTTCTGTAGCCCTGCACATAGAATTGGAAGCATTTCAGAGAATGCTACCATGGGGGTTCTGGACTTCAGTCACATTCCTAGCAGACTACTATAACTGCATATGTTATTGTTACTGACACATACCTTGGCACCCAGCTCCTCCCCACTCTCTAGGATCCTGTCTAGATGACACACGACACCCACTGCCTTTGCACCCAGTTGGCCATTTACTATGTTGTTTTCACAGCTGTTGCAACTCAACTCTATGGTTCTAATCACCTACTACTAATGCCATCCAGTTCCTATCAGCTGGAGTCCCCTTCTCCTGGGAAGGTATCCTCAGTGCAAGAGGATGTTGTGGCATCATCTAGAAGGCAGGTCCCAGCTACAGGATCACGTGACACCATTCCAGTTTGATGGTCCCCTTCCTGGAGACATTCATCCTCCAAAACAGCACCAGGGCAGCCAGAGCAGCAGAGGGACTAGTCTGTGTTCCTGTAAGTTTCTTCTATATTTGTCTCTTCCTACTAGGGGTGGGAATATCGGTATCGGATAAATCCAGAACACCTGATAATCAGGTGTATCGGATTAATATGATAATCTGATATATACCGGTATCGGAAACCAGATTTGGAACATTGGCCACTTTACCTGGTTTTTTTACATTGCGGCCATTGAAGTCAATGACCGCAGTGTAAAAAAACTAGTAAAGCCGACAATGGGTTAGTAATCAAGTAGACAGTCGGTAAATCTGATACCGGGGAGATCCGATACTGGTAAATCCGGTATCCGGTATTCTCCCCGGTGTCCCATTCCTTACTGCCTACCTTAGCTCCTCCAATTCAGCCACTCTAGCCAAAAGTGAAAATAATCTCTTTCTCTCTCTCTGAGAGCTAGGAGCTCTTTGCACCAAATAGAATTCCTAGAGGTGCATTAATGAAATTTCTGGAGATAATCCATTGTTATGTGTAGTTTCAGTTAACTGTTATTCATTGTATGAAAGATATAAATCGACAAGGCACCAGGCACTCTAATTACAAATGTATTTTATTATTATTATTTTTTACCAAAAGGACCCCAAGGTATAGGATCTAGTATTAGTAACATTTTAATTCAACATATTTTTTCTTCTCATTATATTTTCTTCCTTTCTTACATCCCCACCACCACTATAATTCTCTTCTCTACATCAAAGTCTATTTTAGTGTTCTTCATCTTGTCAATAAAAGGTAATTAATTAAACCATTGTCCATCAAGAGAACAGAGAGTACGTACATTTGTACTTAACTACATAAAAAGAATGATTGTAGGTAATTAAGAACTATAAATAAAACAGAAACTGATGGGGAAAAATGCAACATTAGCAGATACACAATCATCTCTGAGTGAAAGACATTTAGATTAAAAAGTGCACCATTATAAAAACTTGAGTTTAGAATGAAGAATGGATTAAGGAAAATTGCTCAAATGAATTACCATCAAAATGAGTAACAATGTAAAATTGAAGTGCATTTAAAGATCAATTGCTGAACAAGGTAGCATTTTAAATTAAGCTTACCAACAGCTATTTTCCCCTCTACAGATTTAATGCATTTCCATAGTTATTGCTATTGCATGTTACTATGTGTGTACTAAAAATATATGTATTTAGGATTAGAAGCCAGAATTAAACATCTCTCTGATACAGATACAATACATCCTGGCACTGACTGGTGAAATCCAACAATAAAACTACCTGCTGTCATGCCTAATAGATTATTTAGCTTTTCCCTTAGCATACCCAAACTAGTGTTACATCTTATGGTTTTCCTATGGTCTCAAACATATGTTTCTTGATAAACACACCTGATGTCTGTAAGTCACAGACAAACCTGGCTAAAAGGGAAAAGGAGAAACAGAATAAAAGCTCCTTTTTTCACATCTGCTGGTGCTAGATGGATGCTGATTGAATTCTTCAGGTCAGTACTGTAGCTCTGTACCCAGGAAGGCAAAATCATTGATCCATATAGGGCCAGATTGGAAAGTCTGTTTCATAGGGTGTTACCAGACATTGGGCCATTGGGTGGGGGCCATCCATTTGATCACTGGTCCGGCCATGTCGGGGTGCGTGTGCACTCCCACGATCCACTCGTCTGATTCTCCACCCATTGCCCACGCACGGAGACACCAGAAAAAATGGAGGGGTCTCCGTGCATGGAGATGGGTGGAGATGGGTGGGCGTCTGTATAATGGGCCGCCCACACGACACCCACCCAATGCGGCGCACACCCATCCCCCCACACATCAGGACTCCTCCTGGTTGATTTGAAAAGGGCCATAATATTAGCCTCTCATTTATGGCATTAAACACACACATGATCAACACTAGTGCTGCAACTCAGTCCTGGTTCTTGGGGGGCAGAACTGGTTACCTACCTTCCGGAGGGGTCCCGCATCGATGCATGGTGTGCCTCTTCCTGGGTTAGGTTTGAAAAAAACAAAACAAAACCCACAACTTAGCATGCTCAGAAAAGATCTGATGGCCCTTTTCAAAGATGGCGTTGGCACTGAACAATTGCGCCATTCAAAGATGGTGCTGGCATTCTGAGCCACTTGAAATTTCACTGAGTATTCTCCACAGGTCTGAAGGGCAGACCCAGAACTCAGGACTGCTCCTCGGATCTCAAAAATACTCAGCAAATATTTTTTCCTCTATTCAGTGCAGCCCTAGTTAGCACATCTGATTGAGGAAACACATATCCTGTCACTCATTTTAACATGGTTTGGAATTTGAAAAATCATGGTTGCAGACAACAAGTATTTTCCCCAGCACATAGCTGATATTTCAGTTACAAATATGCACCTCACTGCTACTGATATTTGGTCATTCTGAGACAACAGAGAGACAGGGCTTTGTCAATGGAGCTTGATAAGTCAGTCTGGCAAGGCTCAGGGATAAACAAGTTGGAAGGAAGAACAACAAATACGTGGGGCCTGTTAGGCCTCTTTGGGCTAGAGCTAGGGTTGGGGCAGGAAGATGTTCACAAAAGAAGGTTGAGTAGGCCTCTCCAATCTACTGTAAAGGCAGGGGCAGACATCCCCTCCCCCAAATAAATCCTAGGGTTGAGGTATGTAGATATCCCCAAGCTAGGGTTAGGTTTTTCCAAATTAAGGATGAGGCAAAAAGACTTCCCTGAGCTAGCTTTAGGGTTAAGGCAGGCAGGCATTCCCAGATGAAGGTTAGGTAGGGGCAGGTAAGCCTTCCCGAACTATGGTTGGGATAATTATGCCTCTCCAGAGCAAGGACAAAGGCTGCAACAGAGAAGCACAATCTAGGGTAAAGATTGGGGTCTCCATGATCTGGATCTAGGTCTGGAGCAGGGGCAGGTAGGTCTCTGTAAGGTAGAATAAAGGTTAGGGTTAGAGCCCTTCCAAGGCCATGGTTATGGATGGGGCAGTTAGACTTTCTGGGGCTAGGGTTTGGGTTGGGGAAAGTAGGTGTCCCTGAGCTAGGGCAAGGGTTGGATCAGAATGACTTCTCTACAACTAGGGCTAGGATTGGAGCAGATTTATCTCCCTGAGGATGGGTTGGGGGAGGTTTTCCTACCCAATCTAGGACCAGGACTAGAGCACATATACCTTCCTGAACTAGGGCTGGGGAAGGAAGACCACCAGGAGATAGGAACTGGTTTGGGGAGGGAGATCTTCCTGAGCTAGAGTTTGGGAATGTACACCATCCTGAAATATGATGTAGTATAAAGGTTGAAGCAGGTAGGCCTCTTTCTTTTACTGTTCAGGTAAGGGCAGGTACACTTTTCAGAAATGGGTGAAGGAATGTGAGGGGAAAGTTCTGCAGAGGTGCTGTCACAGGGACAGAAGGAGAGGCAGTGCTATCATAGTTGGATTCACTTTGAAGTGAAGCCTTACCTACAACATTCCAAGACTTCCTATTTTGCAACTGTGAGACTTGAGCCAACTTCTCTCTTCTATAGCTCCTTCGTCCGGTTATTTGGACACAGGAGCATGAGTTGTCTGAGGCTATATCCCACAAACTTGCCACAAATGTCACGTTAGCCCACACCTTTCTACTCAACTCCTCTATGGATGCTCTCACCTCAGGCCAAGGGCATGGCTGCCAACGTAGCTGCCAGATGCAGACTATGGCTTCACTCTTGGAGGGCAGATACTCATGCCAAGAACCTCTTAGTGAATGGCCCTTTTAAAGGAGGCAAGCTCTTTGGCTCAGCGCTTGATAAAGCCTTAGCTGAGGCTTCTAATAAGGAAAGGAAACACTACTCGGACCAGGTTCAGACTGCTAAAACCTTTTTTTGTCACTTTCAGCGATTCTCCTATAATCCTAGAAGGAAGTGGAACCAAGCACAGAGCAGTTCTTGGTCGTACCAAACACAGGGCTGGGGATACCAAGGCAGGGGTTCCAGATGGGCTGATATTCGAGTCCCTCTCCCTGTACCAACCATGCAGGATCCCCCACATGAAAACAGGAGTCCTGACTATTCCAGTGGATGTTCCCCAACCTCCATTCTGCTTGGCGGATGGCTTCTACACTTCGCGAGCAGATGGGATCAAGCGACCGCAGAAAGATGGGTGAGAGACACTGTTTCCCAGGGCTACTCGATAGAACTCAAATATACACCACGAGAGTTCTTTTGAGTTTCCCTTTGTTCTCGCTACAGAAACAAATGCTTAGCCATGTCCCAGGATATTCGCAGGCTTCTAGAAATTGGAGCAATAGACCAGGTGCCCAGTTCAGAAGAGGGAAGAGGTCTTTACTCTATCCTATTCCTAGTCCTGAAAAAGAATGGGACATGGAGTGCTGTACTGGATTTAAAGTGGGTGAACAGGGCAGTGAAAACCCCAAAATTCAAAATGGAAACTCTGCATCAGACAGCTCTTATTCCTGTGTCAGAATAACCTCCCTCAGGAGCTACAGAAAGACAATTTCCCAGGTAAGTGACCCAATTGTCCTTTCCATATCTAGGTGCATTGTGCAAAGGTATATAATCGGGGAAACAACTGGTCAGAGGATAGTATCGGATAGTTGCAAATTGCAATTATTCAGCAGCATAATCTCCAACAGGTTTCAAGGTCAGGATGATTCCTCCACTTCAACAGGGGATGGATTTGCATGTGGTTATCATTACATCTGTAATACCCATCCTTCGAACACTAAATGCCAGGAACTTAGACCCTCCCTTACCTGTTGGCGCTGCTACTGATGTCTGGGAGGCTACGGGCAAAGAGCCTCCTCAAAGGCTGCCTCCCCCCCGAGGACACCACCAGGCCCTTGGCCCCCCAGGTGACTTCAATTCCCCATCTCCCTTGTGAGAGGAAAGGGGGCAGGGCCACGGTCCCCCTGGGGCTGCAGCATCAATAGCAGCCTGCTGTCCGGCCATGTCACAGGCATGACCCTTAGGCGGGGTTCTGGAAGGGTTGGGGGGTTTGTTAGACTGTTAGTGAGGGTTAGTGATACTGTTTTTAAGGGTGGTTTTGCTGGAGGAGGTCTGAGGTAGGGGAGTTTCATATTTAAGGGGTAGGGGTTTATATTCAGGGGAGGTTATTGGTTATCTTCCCTTTTTTGGTGGGAATAGGGGAAGATGGGACTGGGTTAGAGGGGGGTCAACTCTCCCTGTGAGAGAGGGAGTTGTGACCCTCATGAGGCTTTTCATTACCACCTGGTGAGAGCAGGGGGTATGGGGGGATTTGGGGGTGGGGGTCTCTCTCACTGACCTGGCAGGGCAGCCGGGCAAAGGGGGATCCAGGTGGGGCGTCAACTGGGGGGCACGGTCATTGGGGTCATGACGGGCATGGGGAATTATTGTCCCTTTGTGGGATGTCATCACTATACAAGACAGGACAGGTACTTGGTGACTGTTCTGCTCATTGCCCCCCAAGCAAGTGATGAGGGGTAATTTCAGATGTGCCGGCCTCCCTTCTTGACACAGTGTGTGGTCAGTTCTTCATCCCCCTCCGGAATCAGACTGGCCGGTCAACAGATGTGCCGACCTGTTTCTGCTCGGGGATCAGGGAGGGAGAGGTGCTGTGCAGCACAACGTGCAGCTGCACACACACCCTCATGCTCCCCTGGCTGGCCACCCTCCTGGAGATGGGCAGGCGCAGCGGTCAATGCTACGGTCAGGACCATGATCGTAACAGACATTACCGGCCACTGATTCCAGACCGTGGTCCAGGTAACTACCGTTTTGGAGGTGAGGCCGGCCTCCCCTCCAGAACGGTGGTTAATTGGATTCCACTGTGGTGAACATCTGGCGGGAATCCCATCATACGTTACCACCACAGGTGGTTCACTTTGGTAAAAGGGAGGCCCGTAACTTCTGAAATTACCCAAGGTGATTCTTGATCAGGAGGCCCCTGGTATGAATCTGATGTTACTGAACGTGAGGTCAGCTTGGTTGTTAATAAATCTACAACTGTTTGGGAATTGATCCTGGACCATGAAGCTGACCTTGTGTGTATCACAGATACCTGGCTCGACACTGAGTCAGGGCCTATATTGGCTGACCTTGTTCCGGCCGGGTACTCCGTACAGCATCAGCCATGGTCAGAGGGATGGGGTGGTGGTGTAGTCATTGTTTTTAGGGATTCATGATCCATTAGGACATATCTGATGCAGTTTACTTTGGGTATTGAGGGTCTCCACCTTGTGATTGATTTGGTGGAAGACAGATTAGGGGAACATCTGGTATACTGTGCACCTACATCTCTGGCAGCATCACTGCATGCTCTAGTGGAGTTGGTGTCGGAGGTGGTGTTGCTGTCCCCTAGGACATTAGTCGTGGGGGACTTCAACATCCATGCCCATGCCAGTCTTGGTGAGGTGAAGTGTGAGTTCATAGCCGCCATGGCAACTATGGGCCTGTCTCAAGTGGTCATCAGCCCTACACATGATGGAGGACATACCCTGGACCTGATTTTTTGCACCAGCTTTGAGGTGGGGGATCCATTAATGGGGGAGGTGTCTGTGGTGCCCTTGTCATGGACAGATGATTACCTCCTATGGGCATGTCTCCTGGGGCATGTCTGCCCCTGGAGAAGTGTGGAACCAGTTTGGTTGGTTTGCACTCAGAGACTCATGGACCCAGAGAGGTTCCTGAATGCTCTGGGGGAATTACCTGCTGGGAAATTGATGGTCGCTCGCTCAGTGATCTCGTTGAGCTTTGGAATATCTTGCTGGCTGCGGCCATCAACTGGACGGCTTCCACGTGTCCACTCCCTGAGCGTCAGTATCACAGGCCTCCTTGGTTTACTGAGGATCTGCCGCAGCTGAAGCGGGAAGGGTGGCGGTTGGAGCGACGGTGGCGCTATTCTCACGCTGAAGCTGACTGATTTCAACAGAAAGCCAGTTTACGTGCTTATGCCATGACTGAGTGGGCAGCAAAAAAGGAGTCCTTTGCTGCCCTCATAGCATCCACAAAGTTTTGTCCAACGGAGCTTTTCTGGGTGGTGAAGAGGCACCCTCCACCTGGAACTGGAATTTTCCAGTGCCCACTGTGAAATGTTTGTTGATTACTTCATGGATAAAATTGCTCATATTCAGCATGACTTTGACACTGCACTTATTACGATGGGAGAACCAGAGGCGCCTAGTCCGGTTTCATAGGATCAGTTTCAGTGGGTGTCGTTCACAGATGTGAGGGATGTTCTTGGGGCTGTTAGAGNCGATGGGAGAACCAGAGGCGCCTAGTCCGGTTTCATAGGATCAGTTTCAGTGGGTGTCGTTCACAGATGTGAGGGATGTTCTTGGGGCTGTTAGAGCCACTTCTTGTGAACTAGACCCATGTCTGTCCTTGTTTGTCAAGGCCAGCTGGGAGATGCTTGGACCGTTGCTGATGGGGGTGGTCAATACCTCCCTGTGGGAGGGCATAGTACCAAGCTGCCTCAAAGAGACAGTGGTGCCGCTGGTGCGGACCCTGCTCAGGAAAACATTGCTTGACATTGCCTCCTTCACTATTTATCAGCCTGTTTCTAACGTTCCTTTCTTAGGGACAGTTATTGAATGGGTAGTGCGCAGCAACTTCAGGGGCATCTTCTCTGCATTGGATTTCTGGATCCCATGCAGTCTGGCTTTCACCTGGGTTATGGCACTGAGACTGCACTTGTGGGTTTGGTCGATGACCTCAGCCGTGAATTGGATCAGGGTCATTTGTCCCTGTTGATTCTGTTAGATCTGTTGGATGCCTTTGATACCGATGGGAGAACCAGAGGCGCCTAGTCCGGTTTCATAGGATCAGTTTCAGTGGGTGTCGTTCACAGATGTGAGGGATGTTCTTGGGGCTGTTAGAGCCACTTCTTGTGAACTAGACCCATGTCTGTCCTTGTTTGTCAAGGCCAGCTGGGAGATGCTTGGACCGTTGCTGATGGGGGTGGTCAATACCTCCCTGTGGGAGGGCATAGTACCAAGCTGCCTCAAAGAGACAGTGGTGCCGCTGGTGCGGACCCTGCTCAGGAAAACATTGCTTGACATTGCCTCCTTCACTATTTATCAGCCTGTTTCTAACGTTCCTTTCTTAGGGACAGTTATTGAATGGGTAGTGCGCAGCAACTTCAGGGGCATCTTCTCTGCATTGGATTTCTGGATCCCATGCAGTCTGGCTTTCACCTGGGTTATGGCACTGAGACTGCACTTGTGGGTTTGGTCGATGACCTCAGCCGTGAATTGGATCAGGGTCATTTGTCCCTGTTGATTCTGTTAGATCTGTTGGATGCCTTTGATACCGTTGACCATGAGATGTTGGTGACTTGCCTGTGGGGCAGTGCTGGGGTGGGTGGAATTGTTCTTAAATGGTTCTGCTCTTTCCTGACTGGAAGAACTCAGAAAGTGGTGCTCTAGGATTATTTTTTATCTACCCAGGAGCTTTCGTGTGGTGTCCCACAAGGTTCCATCTTGTCCCCTCTCCTGTTCAATGTGTATATGCAGCCACTGGGTGAGGTTGTGAGATTGTTTGGTGTCATCAATATACTGATGACCCCCAACTCTACCTCTCTCTTTCATCTAACCCAGACCCCACAGTCTCTGTGCTTACCCAGTGTCTGGCAGCTGTGGGGGACTGGATGAGGGCAATCTGACTGAGGCTGAATCCCAACAAGATGGAGGTAATGTTAGTGGGGAATTTGGTGGGTCTGGCATTCCCCATCATTGATGGAGTTTGCCCCCTGCTGGTTCCCCAGGTTCTCAGTCTGGGAGTGCTCCTCAATGACCAGCTCTGCTTGAATGTGCAGGTGGGGGTTGTGGTGAGAAGCGCATTTCGTCAATTACATCTGGTGCGATGGCTTCAGCCATATGACTTTCAGACTCCAACCTGGCCACTATCATCCATGCTTTCATCACCTCAAGATCTGACTATTGTAACGCGCTCTGCGTAGAGCTACCCAGCTAGTGCAGAATGCAGCAGCCTACATCCTTATGGGGATGGGTCGCTGGGAGCATATTAAACTGGTGCTCCATTTTCTGCACTGGCTGCCTATTACAGGGCCACAGTTGTGGCCCTATAGTTAAGGCAGTAGCAAACTCTCATTGAACAGTGTCTATGCTGTTTAATGGGAGTCAGTAGAGAAAAAACTTCCATTTGGTAACTCTTCTAGCTTTCCTCCAGCAACACATGTGTTTTGTGATTACAAACAATGAAGGGGAGTCCAGGGGCCGGGTGGGGGCTGAAAGTGGAGAGTCCCCCATCCCTCATCTGCCTCAGCCTGCTAGTAGTGCTGCAGCAGCGGGACACCGGAACACTGATCAGACTGAAAGATAAAGCTGTTTGTTTACAAAAAACTCCTCCCCATGTGAGTGATCAGAAGGTTGTTGCCTTGTAAAGGTGGTTCTTCGAGATGGCTCCTAACATTCTCACAACTGGGTTGTGTTTGCTCACCATATAAAAATAATAGACTACATGATGGTCTCAAGCTCCTCTAGTATAAAAAGCACTCTCCCCCTCAGAATGACAGTTCCTTCCAACCCTTTCTAGGAATAAAAGAAAATTCCATGTGGGGTTGGAAGGGCGGGTGTTTTGAGACTGTTGGGGTGGGAGAGGCCTGTATAAAAAGGGGCACATTCTCATAACTGTCTTACTTATACTATCTTAGGTAGGAATTTAGGATGTAAAGTAATATCTATTCTATCTTGGAAATCTGAAAATATGTTTCTGAGATTATTATGTCTGCTATTTCACTAACTCTTCTTAATGCAGTTATTGCTAACAGGAAGAGTGTCTTTTAGGGATGTGTGAACAGAATGGGGTTTGGATGTTCTTCCGTTTGGCCCGAAAACTTAGTTCAGGTTCATGAATTTGGTCTCGCAGAGTTCGGAGCCCCCCAAACTTTCAGAAAGTTCAGTCCCACCGGGAGGCTTGGGGTGCTCCAGAGGGGCCCATGGGGGCATGGAAGGCCATCGGAGACACAGTATCAGCAGAGACCATGAAGGCTTGGAGCGGGGCACCCTGGGTTGCCTGGGCAGGCAGGCTCGGCACTTGCCCCTGGGGGTACCCGTGGAGGCATGGCTGGCCATCTGAGACTGAGCAGCAGAAGAAGCAGCAGAGGCCATGAGGGCTTGGGTCTTGGTGGCTGTCCTGGCACCCCTACTTGGCTGGGCATTGCAGGCTGCCAGGCATCAATGGAGCAGCGGCAGAGGCCTGGCCAGGGCTTGGTGGCTGGCACCCCTACTTATCTGGGCATTGCAGGCTTGCATCCTACTCACCAGATCTCAACAAGCTCTTCTGAAAATTGGTCAAGCCTTGCCCGGTGGTGAATCACGTGGCCACCCAGGATCAGACATTGGATTTCTGGGGCACAGTACCCATGGCACTGCAGAGGCAGCAGCAGCAGCAGACATTGGATTGCCAGGGCACAGTACCCATGGTACAGCAGAGGCAGAATTGGCAGCAGCAGCAGACATTGGATTGCCTGGGCACAGTACCCATGGCACAGCAGAGGCAGTATTGGCAGCAGCAGCGGACATTGGATGGCCGGGGCACAGTAGCTGACATTGGATTGCATTTCATCCAATTGATCCTATATATTTTTTCTTAAAGCAGGTGAAGCTTTATAATGCAGGTGAAGCTTTCAGGCTACGGGATCATTGTGGCCAGTCTCTGTGTAACATTAGATTAAGCAGGTGTTTCCAGACTTATCATTAAAATGGCTTCCTGTTTTAATTCATTGTCATTTTTCTGATTTCTGTACACTTCCTGATTCAGCTTGAATGTTAATTCTCTAGCTGTTCAGGGAATAAATTCTGATCAGAGATTCTAATCTGCAGTTGCCATGGCACAGTAGAGGCATCATTCAGCAACAGCAGACATAGGCCAGCCAGAGCTTGGTGGGGCACTCCAACTTGACTAGGTGTTGCAGGTTGGCATCATACTCAACCGATCTCAAGAAGCTCTACTTCAAATTGATCAAGCCTTGCCCAGTGGTGAATCTCATGGACACCCGGCCCCCACCCACTGGTGCACTCATCCAAGCTATGCCCATCTACAAGAGAAAGGAGCAAATGGCTGATGTGCAGTACCACCACCACCAGCAGACATTGGCTTGCCAGGCCACAGTAACTACAGCTGGCACCCTTGCTTGGATGGGTGTTGCAGGTTGGCTGGCATTGGTGGAGAAGCAGCAGAGGCCTGGCCAGGGCTTGGTGTCTGGCTCCCCTGCTTGGCCAGGCATTGCAGGCTGGCTGGTATCAGTGGAGCAGCGGCAGAGGCCCGGCCAACGCTTGATGGCTGGCACCCCTACTTGGCTGGGCATTGCAGGCTTGCATCATACTCGACCAAACTCATGAAGCTCTACCGCAAATTGGTGAAGCCTTGCCCGGTGGTGAATCACGTGGCCACCCAGTAGCAGACATTGGCTTGCTGGGGCACAGTACCCGTGGCACAGCAGAGGCAGCAGCAGTGCAAATTGGGTTGCCAGGGCACAGAACCCATGGCACAGCAGAGGCAACATTGGCAGAAGCAGCAGACATTGGATTGCCTGGTAGGAGAACCCATGGCACAGACAGAAGAGGCAGCAGCAGCAGACATTGGATTGTCTGGGCACAGAGCCTATGACACAGCAGAGGTAGCAGCGGAAGCAGGAGCAGACATTGGACTGCCCGGGCACAGTACCCATGGCACAGACAGTAGAGGCAGCATTGGCAGCAGCTGCAGACATTGGATTGCCCTGGCTCAGAACCCATGGCACAGACAGCAGAGGCATCATTGGCAGCAGCAGCAGCAGACATTGGATTGCCCGGTAGCAGAACCCATGGCACAGGCAGCATTGGCAGCAGCAGCAGACATTGGATTGTCTGGTAGAAGAACCCATGGCACAGATAGCAGAGGCATCAGAGACAGCAGCAGTGGACATTGGATTGCCCGGTAGCAGAACCCATGGCACAGACAGCAGAGGCAGCATTGGCAGCAGCAGCAGACATTGAATTGCCTGGGAACAGAACCCATGGCACAGACAGCAGAGGCAGCATTGGCAGCAGCAGGTTTTGGATTTCCAGGGCACAGTACACATGGCATAGCAGAGGTGGCATCAGAAGCAGCAGCAGTAAAGATTGGATGGCCAGGGCAGAGAGGCTGTGGCATTGCAGAGGCGGCATCAGCCGCAGACATTGGATTGCCAGGGCACAGAACCCTTGGAACAGCAGAGATGGCAGCAGTAGGATTTGCCTGTGCGCAGCACCCATGGAGCCAGGATGGTAGGATTTGCCAGGGACGAGCTCTCATACAGCAGCAGATGGCAGCAGTAGGATTGTGTGGGCACATTTGGATTTGCCATGGCAGAGAACCCATGGACCAGTAGACAGCACAGCAGCAGCAGGATTAACAGGCCAGTGTCATGTGGGTGGGGGAAGAACCAGAAGGGGAACCCTTATGGTCACGGGGGCCACCCACCCATGGAAAGGAACATCGGCGTCCCGCTCTGCAGAGGACTCTGTGCAAAGGTAGCCCATCAGGATAGTGTAGTGGCCTATAGATCTCAAAGAGATCAGAACACTATCATTATTGGGTGCAGAGCAGTTCAGAGGAGGGGAATCCCCCAACATGTACAAGCTCACCACACGCCACAGTCCACGAGGGTGGAAAGCTCCGTGTGGGAAGGGGGACGGTGTGGGGAAAGGGACCTGGGTAGGGGAAGGGAGATAGGTTCCAGGACACTCATGGCAACAAGGAGAGGGGAGACACAATCCCAGGGGGGAGGGGAAGGGAACAGGGGTCGCGTTCCACATGTTCAACAGTCACTCATTCACACTCTCTGGGAAGCACAAAATGTTACACATGCACACTAATATATACTCAAGGATAGGCAGTACAATAAGACATAAGAGTTCACTTAGCTTTGCAGGGGCCAGCCCCTCAGCACTCTGATTACCGGTGCTGTGTCCTCACTACTCTGGGGTTTTAAGTCTAGTGCCCCGTCCCCTTGCGCGCCTGCAACCACGTGGAATGCCACATGGCTGGCAGGCACATCTCCTCAACTGACGTGGATGGGAAAGGCTCCCTAGTGCCTCTCTGTTCCGGGGTTGCCCAAGCAGCCCGCTGTAGTGCCGGGATCTCCGAGGCCGCTATGGCCTCTGCTGCTGTGGGCAAGACCACAAGCCCTGCGTCAGCAGGGGGAGGGGCCACGTGGAAGTTACTACATCCCGGGAGCCCCCCCCAAGCCGCCTCTCCATCTGGTGGCTCTGACAGCCAGTGGGGCACATCACCCGGGGTTGCCAGGGTAGGCAGACAGGCACCTTTGCATGAGCATCAGAAGTCAGAGTGAGGTTTGATCTTGGCAACCTGGGAGGACAGACAGGCAGTGTGTAATGAGAGGCAGTAGGGAAGGCACTCACATAGGCTGGTGAAGACTGTGCAGTGTGCGAGAGAGCCAGTCAGATAGGTGGGCCGAGATCATCTAGCCAGAGGCCATCTGGCAGGCTTACAGCTTCTCCAATGCCACCTAGCATCATGAGGTCAGTCAGATTGGCCAGCTGAGGCCATCTAGTGAGAGAGAGTAGGGCTGAAGCGGCAGCACCTTTTACCATGCCGCGATTCCATTCTGCCATTTCAGAATTGCCCACGCCACACCGCAGCTTTTCTGCCAACATTCCACTAATTCCACCGACATTCTGCAAATTCAGAAACTATCAGAAAAATTGTGGAATTGTTGGAAACTGTTGGAAAACCGCTGTTCCGCTATTTCATGGTGCTGGCGGAATGGTGGAAGTAGCGGAAATGGCATGTTTCAGCTATTTGTGAAGGCTGTGGAAGTAGCAGAATGAAATTAGCGCAACTGCAGAAGTAGTGGAATGAAACTAGCAGAATGAAAGTCTCTGCCACACCGTACCACTAATTGCAGAAACGCTGTTTCTGGAGGAAATAGCTACCACTGCGACTTTCCGCTACAGCCCTGAGAGAGAGAGAGGGGTGGGTGGGCAGGGGGGCGCTGGACATTTGGAGGGAGGGACAGCACCTCAGCAGCAGCAGCAGCCCAGATTGTGGAGGAGCCCCATCCCAAGACTGCCCCTGACATGGGATGGTGTGTGCCACTGCACCATCAATCCATGTCCAGGGGCAGCTCGGGGAATCCCAACAGCGGAAGGTTGACCTTGATGAAAAGCATCTGCTCCACCAAATGGCTGAACAGTTCAGAAAAGTTTGGAAGAGTTCAGATGAGTTTGAGGGCAGGAAAAACGTGACTTTGGGAAAAACATGCTTGGAAGGGGGAGGCAGCTGAGGAGCAGACTTCCTGACACCAGGGGTGAAACCAGGGGTGGTTTCAGGGCCAAATGATACCGACACAGAAAAAAATATTTTGATTTCGGTATCAATAGCGCTATTTTCGGATGTTCAGTCGAACCGAACCCGAACGTCCAAACTCGGGTTTCAAACTGGATGACCGAACATTCAAACTTCATTCTGTTCACACATCCCTAGAGCTGATGGTCATCGTCACGGCCAGGAACAGTCTCAACACAAAGACTGTGTGAGCCAGGATCTCCCATTCTGCCCCACTGTACCATGGAGGTGCTCTGCTGTCCGTCACTAGTTGAACCTGAAGTAAGGTGGCTTTCTGCTCGAGAAGCCGTGTGAGCATCAGGAACATGGAATTCCACTGTTTGGACCGTGTGGACACATCCTGAACCAGCTGGTGCACTGGGGAGCCTTGCTCTGCCTGCCTCACCCGGAGGAGGTCGCTGCCCTTCACGCTCCAGTTAAAGAAACTGGCCAGCTTCCTCCTTTGCTCAATCAGGAAGCTAAGAGTGCAGGCCCTAATCCCCTTCCCCCCTAACCCCAGAGCATCCCTGACCACTAGGTGAAGGGTGTGTGTGGTGCAAGGGATGCTGGTGAAGCCCGCCTCATGGACTGCCCTCAATATGTTGTCCATGTTGTCCGTCACCATGCACCTCTTGGTGAAGGATGCACCTCCCGTGACCCACTCCCTCACCATGGCGGTCAGGGCTGTCTCGATGTTCCAAAACATGTGGGGGCCGTCCATGACTTTCGCCTGAAGCAGGGCACACCTATACCCTGATTTGGGACCCCTCCTGCCACCCCCAAATGCTGCCTCCAGGTCCTGCCACCAGTGCGCCATCACTGCCAGGTAGGTGTGCTGCGCATTTTGGCTCGACCACAGGTCTGTGGTGAAGTGGACAGTAGCACCCCCAGTCTCTGCCAGCTGCTCCCTCACCCGCTCCTTTAAAGCCAGGTACAAGACTGGCACCACCTTCCAACTCAGGGTGGTGCATGAGGGCAGCTTAAACTGGGAGGCCAGGAAGCCAATCAGGCACCTAAACCCCATGTTCCTGTCCACCAAGTAGGGATGCCCATGCAGTGTGATCATTTCCCCCAACATGCGCATGGTTTTCAGTTGAAAGCCACGCCGCCTTCCACGTCCTGCAGCTGCTGATGGACTTGGTAGCTGCCCCCACCCCACTTCCTCCATGGTGCACTTATGCTGCTGCTGCTGCTGCTGCTGCACTTCCCCCGTAGAGCAATAATGCTCCTGCTGCTAGAGGTAGTTGCTCGAGGACACTTGCCCACTGATGGAGGTGGACGACTGGCCGCTGCAGTTGGGAAACCGCTGGTGTCCACTGCCCCTGCCTGCCCGCTTAGCAGCACAGTGCTGTGGCATCCCTTCAGGTGCCTCTCCATGGCAGTTGTTCCAAGGTTGGTGAGCACCTGCCCATGCTTCACCACCTTCAGGCACAAACTGCATTGCCTCTGGGATCATCTGCCTGCACCAACTTAAAATGTGCCCATATGGAGGATATTTTGCTCCCTCCTGCCTTCTGCCCCCCACCGGGTGACACACCACTGACCATGCTGCTGGGAGGGGCAGAACATCATGGCGACACAGCTCTCAGAGGGACAGCCATCGCCTCAGCACCAGACATCTCCTCCACAGGACTAGTGTCTGCCTTGCTGTCCCCAATCATAGTGATGTCCCTCGAAGGGGAGTACTAGGACCCTGAGGCTGATTAACTTCCCACCATGCTGCTGCCACTCTCCCTATGCCCCCTATAGCTGCTGCTGCTGCTGCTGCTTCTCCTCTCCCTGCTGCCATTGCCTGGGGATTGCGTCCTGCTTCTAGCAGCCAGGATGGGATCCACCAACCCTGGACTGCTGGGGATCACATCAATAATGGGGGACAATGGTGGCCCATGATCATCATCCAACCCTGAAGCACCTGCACCTGCTCCAGTGCCCTGTCTGGCAGTGGACGACACTGACAGGAGGTGATGCTGAACCACACCCCTAGTGCCACTGCTGGGAGCCTCTGAAGCCTATCTGCCAAAATCAGGCCTGTGCAGTTTGGGGCATGGTGATGGGCTCAGGCTGCTGCTGCTGCCTACCACTCCACTGGCACGGCCCCTGCCACCTCTGCTGCGGGCTCCATTGCCTGCCTTATGGGCAGCAGACTGGCCCCTCCTGCTTCCCTTCTCCATTTCTCCCACCCAAAGAATGCACAGCAAGATTTTATAATTTTTAAAATTTATTTATTCAAATTTGGAATCTAATATTATATATATCTACACGAACTCTAACTACTATTAACTATTCTAAAACCTATGGGACTAAATGGAATATTATCTAATATTTATAAAGGTCTAGTCCTAGAAACACACTATAAAATATTAAACCTGATTCACTACACACTATCTCTACCTATGTCTATAACTAAGCTAACTCCTACAACTATCTATCTATAGTAACTATCTAATCTCTCTCTCTCTCTCTCTCTCTCTCTCTCTCTCTCTCTCTATATATATATATATATATATATATACACACACACACACGAATGGGTGTGTGTGGGGAAACAGACAGTTCACAACAAAGAACACAGGGAGGGGTACAAAACTGAAATGAAACCTAAATCAATCTAATCCTACTCTAAATAAATCCAAAAACAGGGGAAGAGAATCAGGGATGGAATATATTCAGGGAGGAGTGAAGGATTCGATGGAGTGGAGGGAGAAAGAACACAGGGAGGGATAAAAAATAACACCTATATCTATCTAATCTAATCTAAATAAATGAAACTATGGAGGTAAATGTGTGGAAATGGGTGAAATAAGAGGAGGATGGCAATGAATTGGGAAGAACACAAACTGCTGGGAGAGGGAGAGTTAATTAATGAATAAGAAACAAAAACTGTATAGATTGGTCTAATATTTAATAAAGTTGCCTTAACGTACAATTTATTGTCATTTTAATGTTTTAGTATAATTTGTAATGCTGCCTTAACAAGCTTCTTAGACTGAAGGTTTTTTGTCTAGGTAATAGTCTTCTAGGCCTGATTCAAGGTGTTGAAGCCCTACACAGCCTGGACCCCATTTACCTCTGAGACCACCTCACCCCCTGGGTTCTGGATCGGCCCCTGCAGTCAACTAAGGGCACCTTTCTCGAAGTCCCCCAAGTGTCCCAGGGGGCTACTATGGAGAGGGCGTGATTTGTGGATGCACCAAGGCTGTGGAACTCCCTCCCAGCAGAGGCACGATTGGCCCCAGATCTCCCCTCTTTTAAATGATATTGTAAGACCTGGCTGTTCCGTCAGGCTTCAGCGAGTGAGACCGGTTGGGTGGGATGGTTTTGAGGCCTAGGGTGGGAGGGTTTTTGTTTTATGTTTATATTTTTATGACTTCCCCCTTAAAGCGGTTTTATATTTGTATTTTATGTTTTATATTTTTGTTTTAAATTGTAAGTTGCCCAGAGCTGCTTTGCAGAAGGGGTGAGGTATAAAACTGTATAATTAATAAATAAATAAATAAATAAATAAACTCAAATCACATTTCTACCTCTCTTTTGATAAAGCAAACATCAAGTGAACAATCAAAATTAAATTAAAAACCTGCTTTGGTAAAATAAGAGAAATACTGTCACTTGAACATCAACAGGCTAGACACTTAGGGGACATTTTGGTGTGGAACCTGTAAACTGGAGTGGAAAATAAAGCTCTGTGTGTGTCAGTGTAATAAAAAAAAAAAAAAAAAAGTAATGAACAGGAAAATTGTTAATTGTTTTCCCAGCAAATATTTGTGCTTTAAATTTTTCACCATCTGAAACATGCCAAATAATTAAGTCCATTTTACTGTGCTTCATTCATATGGATACGACTATGATGTGAAATGACTTTCACCAGCTGCCACAAAATTGTCTATATTTATTCTCAGCTGTAAAGGCTGCTGTCTATTTATCTTGTTATTAAATTCTACTGAAATAGCTTGTTTTGATTTACTGCACAGCATTTATTATAGCTTTCCAGGCCATCTACATTCATTCCAATAAATGACAGCATCAAAATCATTAACAGAAACGGACTTAGTTTTGTACCAGTCCATAAAGGAACAATGTCCTGGTTTCAGATACATTCTTTGTGAGTCCAAGGGTGTCTCTCTCTCTCTCTCGCTCTCTTTTAAAAATATACTGCTGGAGTGGACCTTCCCAATTTAATGTACTGTGATAATGTCACACCTCAAACTCTGTCTCTCAGCAAATAATATTACAAAAATACTCAGTTGCACTCTTCTCTGACATATACCCAGTGCAATGCTGTTAAGTTAAGAGGCACAGCATGAGCATTTTTTGCCTGCTGTTTTCATGATGCTGACCAACTCACGTGTCAATACCAGGCAAACACAAGATTATTTCAATTTACACCTCAGCTCTGGTTTATGTAATAGGATGGGGCTTAAGGAGTATAGTGTACAAATGTGAAGTGTAAAGAACAGAGAAAATGAAGTATTGTATGCCTGTGCCAGGGCTTTATTTTCATAAGTGACAGAATCGCTGTCTCCTCAAGGTAATCATTGCATCTAGTGATTTCCCACTGGGTCATAGAATCTGAACTATGCTGAATTCCAACAATAACTAAGGATCATATTTGGCTTTTGTATATTCCACTGCCATCTGGTAAAGAGTTTTCTGCAAAGTGAATGGAGCAGCTGCAGATTAATTTTAGAGAAAGAAATGTGTAACCTGGCAGGGAATGTTTGCAACCAGTAGAGACTTTTTGCAAGTACCAAGGCAGTGATTCTCTCCCTTTTGGACAGAGGCCTCACCACTCACTATGCAGACAGCTTTTTATTCCAGACTTATCAGTTTAACCATTACAGTAGCAAGACTAGCTTTGTTTGGGAGTCTGAGTAGATTCATCATTTGTACGTCCTGCAAGACCTACAGGCGAATACTTCACCATTAAAGTCAATAGGAGTTTTGCCATTGACTTCAATGGGTGGAAGATTTCCACCCTCAGGATTATTTAGTATTTGCATTAGCACTTTAGCCTACTGCAAATCAGGAGCTAGGTGCAATTATGCCAAGTGTTGCACCATACATAGATGAAAAAGGAAACTAAGTAGTCATGGGATACGAGGCAATGTCCTGTTGTAGATCAGTGGGTGTTTTTACACACACATTTCTCCTGCATGCTTGCTGTTACATTCTGAACTTTCTGTGTGTCTAAATCACTCATCCAGATCTTAAACAACTGGGTCTTTGAACTTCTGCATAGAAATTATCCCAGAACCTTTTTGTGTAAAATGTTCTCCTGGTAAACTGCTTTGCTCCAGTCAGCTGTGGTCTCTTGTTTTCCATGGCATCCTTTCACGTCTACAGCTGTGGCTACTTTAGGCTGCCTCAGGGCAGTGTTTGTGTGAAGAATGCATCCAGGAACTGCCTCAGGGCAGTGTGTGTGTGAAAAATGCACCCAGAACTTGTGGACTTGTAAACCCAGAAGATTAAAAATCCAGAACTTTAAAGTGTGTGTAAAAATGCCCATTAGCTAGTTAACGGATAGGAAACAAATGGTAGGACTAAATAGTTTTCACAATGCAGACAAGTAAATAGTGGGGTGTCGTAGAGATCTATGGTGTTGTTCCATACATTCATTAATAATCTGGAAAAGGGGGTTTAGAGTGAGGTGAACAAATTTGCAGATTACAAAGTTATTCATGGTACTTTGTCCTGGGGTGGACTGTGAGGAATCACAGGAGAATCTTGCAAGTCTGGGTGACTGGGCAACTAAATGGTAGATTAAATTCAGTGTTGACAAGTGCAAAGAGATGCACATAGGGAAAAATACTCACTATACACAATGCTGGGAACAGATTTAAAACAAATAAAAGAAAGGTTTTTTTCACTCAATCCAAAATTAATTTATGGAACATGATGCCAGAGAATGTGATCAAGGCCAGAAACATAGCTGGCTTTAAAAAAGAAAAAGAAAAAAAGGACTGAATACATTCTTGGAGGATAACTCAATTCATGGACCTATTAGCCAGATAAGTTGAGAGACATAAACTCGACTATCGGGAGCTAGGAAAGAACAGCAGGGAATGGATCCCTTCATTATGACCTGTTGGGTACTTCTTTGAATTAACTGAGAGTGGTTACTGTTGGGGACAGGATACTGGGCTTGATAGACCATTGGTCTGACCGAGTATGGTACTTCTTCTGTTCCTAAGAAGTGTCTGACACAAGCAGTGTGCAATCTAAAAAAAACAAGTGATGCGAAGGGTGAAGTACTCATTAAAACAGCTACTTCTGGTTTTCATTGAAATATCCTCACCCATCCTTCCTCTGCCAGGGGGACAATTTGAGGTCAACTTTCTTATTCCCATACAAGTAATTCTGGTCAATAAGAAGTCTGGTTTCCTAAGCAAGGGTCAGGTGGAGCGCACTGTTCTGTATAAATTAATGGGATTTTTTAGCCACAAAGGGGTCCTATCTCCCCTCCAGGCGCAGCTTATTGTTATGAAGTTTTGGATTCACACTTACTAATGGGCCTCACAGCCCTCTGCTCAGTCTGGTTGAAATAAGCATAGAGGAGCTAAAATTATTAAACAGAGGCAATGATGAAAGTGAGTCAATGATATGAGTGACATAGGGAACTATATCTTCTCTCTAGGTACACCTTTGTTATAAAATATTTGATCCTTATTTAACCTTGGGCCTTCTGCCCCTGAACTCAATCTGGCTGATGTAAACCTGTGGAATCAAAAGCTATTAGGAACACACCCAAACATGCTGCACAAGGTCTAATGGGTGCCATTCAGCAACATTGGAATGAGGTAAAATTAAACACAAGAGGAAGAAAGGTGATTAACAAACCAAACAAGAATCTTTCACAAAACTGTGGGTGTTTTTAAACGATCAGGGTTGGGGGTGGGGGGTCCATAGCCACTGAGTAGCATGGCACAGCTGTGGAGCAGCCACTCAGCTGGAGCGCACAGGAAGGGATTCTAATGGGTGGCTCCCAGGGTAGCCAGTAGCCACTGCTGTCACAAAGGCAGCCTCTACACACTCCAGCAGTCACCAACAAGCCCAGCAAACAACTAATACGGGCAACTGTTCCATTTCCCCCCTACCTGGCAACACCCCCACCCCAAGCCCTGCCCAGCTGCCTGCCCTCTGCATGACACCTAGCCACAGACACCATGGAAACCTGAAGCCGCAGCAGCCAATAACCCCTTCTTGCCCATGAACTCAGGAGCTGCTGCAGCCACTGGCAGTCCCGAGCAACAATGGAGGTGCATACTGGGCAGGACACACAGGAAGCTGCTGTCCTCCATGGCATTGGCTCTTCTCTTGTGTGTCATGAGAGGAGTTTGTTGTGCTTTGAGCCAATGTGGTTTTGTATTTCATGTGTGTGTTCTTTAAGGGCTCCCGGCAGGACTGTGGGTGGGACTGGGGAGGAGGCCGGGCTGCAGACCTCTCTTCTGGCATGAGTAGCCACCCCATTTCATACAGGCCAGGATGCACAGGTGACCATTGCCACATGCTTTTTTGCCTTGCCTCACATGGGGCACTCTGGATTTTTCAGAAGTGCCCTGTGAGTGATCATGAGTGCTCAACCTTCAGATGGGCATTCGGATGAGTTATTACTGAGTGGCCATGCATGGTTGCATCTCATTTGAAAACACCCTGTGTTGGGGAAAAAAGAGAAAAGCTCAGATCTTTTTTTAGATGAATGGATGGTTTCAAATAAAAGCAACTCCTTTGTGTGGCAGGGAGCAGCATGAGAAGGCTGCTGTACCTTTAAAGGAAACAGAGTTGGGTCAGAGTCACGCCCACTTTGGTAGTAGAAAGCTGAGAAGACAGGAAATGATAGTCAGAAGCTGTCTGGAGCCTAAAAGAGGCCAGCTTGATGCTGTTGCACTGAAGGCCTGTGGAGAAACATGATTGTGAGCATGGAACCTGAGGCCTGAGTGAATTGCCTGTGAGCCAGTCAGTGGACTGTTGTCTGACTGTGTTTGTCATTATTGTACAGACTGTTGCACTGAAAATTATAATGGACTGAGTTATGTTTTGTGAATAAACTGTTATGCTAATACCCAAGTAAGACTAAGCAAGTGAATGGTGAGGATCCTGAAAAGATGTACCTACTGGCAAACCCACACCTGCTACAGCTTGGTAGAGAATGCAGGCAAACCTCAACACTGGCTGCCATGCCATCTGAGAGAAGGAGGCTCTGAACCTGGAGCAGGGGACCTGCTAGAGAGAGGGAGGATTGCACCTGGGAGAAATATGCTGGAGCAAGCAAGAGACAGAGATAAGAAAGTGAAAGTCAAAGATTACTGAGAGAGAAGACCGAGGGAATCCACTGGAGGATTGTACCCAGAGAAGGAGGACTGTAACCTGCAGCAACAGAGTGAAAACAGCAAGAGACAAAGCAAAGCAGACAAAAGTTCGAGCTGGGCTGGATTAAGGAGGCTCATCCACAACAGTTGCCAGGATATGGATCCAGAGAGATAAAATGGTGGAGGGAGGATTGCGACCACCATGGAGGCAGCCTGTGAACTTATGGAACTGGGTTGCACCAGAGTGGCAGTGCTGTGCATGGAATCAGTGGTAGCAGAGTGCTGAAGCAGCTGGGAGACAAAGACCATTTTTACATGGATCGGTGTGGGTGTGTTGCTGTGGCAGGTGGAGGTGTGGGTGTGCCCGGTTGCATGGACACCCACCCACCTACAACTACCAACACCCATCTCCACCCATGGAGCATCCTCCATTCTGTCAGAGGACTCCGTGGGTGGAGGTGGTTGTGGGTCGATGTGTGGCGGGTGTTGGTTGGTGTGTGGTGGGAGCGTGCACACACAAACACCTGCTGCCCATGGGGTTTACACAGGCACACACCTGTCTCTTATACACATCTAGATGTGTATAAGAGACAGGTGTGTGGTGGGAGCGTGCACACACAAACACCTGCTGCCCATGGGGTTTACACAGGCACACACTCGCCGCACACCCATCCCCCCCGGCAGCTCTTTACATGAACTCCCCCCCCCCCCACCGCACACCCACAAGAACACCGAACGGCCGGGGGGGCAGCGTGTAAAAATGACCAAACAGAGTGGCAAGTACTGGGAAAGTATTGCCAAAGTTTGCCACAATTGTGACCAAGGACACTTTTGGAGGGCCTGCTCCAGCAGTGGCAAGGTCAGAGAAGTGTAAGACTCTGATACAATAGAAGGAGATATTATATGAGTCATGTAGCCAAAGTGTTAACTGTAAATTGTGCAAAGGTTGTGGAGGTACAGCAATTCCTGAAAAGCAGGTTTACAAAAGAGGACATGGAAAAATAACCCAGGCACTAGTTGGGGCAGACATAGAGCACCTGAGAGTGAAATGAAGCCCTAGCAAGAGAACACAGAGGTGTTAGAGGAAAAGATCAAGAAGAAAAGTAAAATAATGCAAACAGAGCAAGTGGTCACACCTGCTCTGTCAGAACAAAGTATTCAGGACTCGTTAGAAAGACTCCAAGGAAAGACAGAGAGTACTCAAACCCTGTTAGAGGGCAGGGGAATAGATGTAATCAGGAGGAATTAAGAGGGGTTAAAGAAGGAGAACTTATTTATTTTAATTTTTTCACAACATTTATATCCTGCTCCCTCCTACTCACAATAGGAGCTCGGGGTGGCTATTTAGCTTACAGGAAAAAATTAGACACATGTCAGTACCCCCAAATGTTGAATCAAAACACCCAGACAGAGCTAACAATAGAGGGTGTGAAAGAAAAGAATAAAGGAGTAGAGCAAATGATAAAGAATGTTGATGAGAGAGTGAATAAGGAAAGAGAGAGGCTAGAGGAAGCACTAAAAAAAAGTAATGAAGTAATAGAAACCTTAATGCAGGAAAGGAAAAGTGGAAAGATTTATAGAGTCGAATGGGACCCAGATGGAGAAGGGAAAGTCCAAACAGTTGAGTGTGAAGAATTTGGTGGAGGATAATAAACACATAGGAGAATGCTTAGAGCACAATAAGAAAGTGATGGAAGATTTATAGATAAAGCTGCATCAAACAGCCTTTCTTTGCCACTCTCATTGTTTCCACTAAGTCTTGTCCAGGTGAGCTTTTCCGGGTCAGTCCAGCCCCTCTACGCCTGAATCCAGAGTTATCTAATGCTCACTATGACTTATTTGTGGGCTTTTTTGCATTAAAATCGCTCAAATCCACCAAGGTTTCGACACTGCACTTTTAACAGTGGGTAAAACCGAGACAGTTGAATCCCCACCTTGTCCTGTTTTATGGCATCAATTTCAGTGCGTGTCGCCCTCTGATGTGGTGGATGTTCTGGGGGTTGTTCCAGCCACTTATTGTAAACTGGACCCATGCTCGTCCTGGCTGGTCAATTGGAACTGGCTGCAGCAAACGAAAGCAAAGGCTGGAATGGGCTCTGAGAGATAACTTGAGTAGGCTGTGTTAATCAGTGAAAGAGACCAGAAGGTAAAGGCTAAAGTTAGCTGTATTAGAAGCTTGTGGCAAGGCTAAACTGAAATGGCTAAAGAGAGCTAAGAGAAGTAAATGTGACTGTAAAAGAATGATTGAAGGGGCTGGGGAAAGCCTGCATATGCTATTGAAGGGTTGTTGAGACTAGGAAAAGCCCAGAAATGTTGAAAGTAAAGGAAGGCAGATCTCCTTATTGAAAGGTAAAATGTGTTGGTGAATAAAAGACAATGTAGACAAAATATATTGGCTGAAGTAAGCCTAAATGATGAAATGCTAAGATAAATATGGAATGATATAGTATAATGGTGAAAGGCTATGATAACGAATGTGACTGTAACTCCTCTGGGAAGGGGATGTTGATGTTAATGAGTCTTTGTACATAATATTGACCTATAAAGGCCTTCCGCCAGCTTTATCTTGTGCGTAGGCTGCGTCCATATGTCTCTGGCCCGGACCTGGCCTCCCTTATCCATGCCTTTGTCACCTCGAGGCTCGACTACTGCAACGCGCTCTACGTGGGGCTTCCTTTGTTCTTGGCTCGGAGGCTGCAGCTGGTGCAGAATGCGGCGGCTCGTCTTCTGACGGGGACGGGTCGCCGGGAGCACATTACACCGGTGCTCCGAGCTCTGCACTGGCTGCCGATAGTGTG
>QEPC01002344.1:0-25979 GCA_003113815.1 Sphenodon punctatus | reverse complement strand
AGCGGGTTTGGTGAAACCAAACTGGTTTGGGCAAACAGCCCAAACCCGAACAGTTTCAGGGGGGCGAACACCGAACCCCCCAGTGTTTGCACATCCCTAGTCCCTATTATATGCAAACTTTTTGATTCTATAAATAGTTGCATGGTGATTCCGGTAGGCTGGAATATCAGCATCATAGTACCCATTTATATGCCAAGTTTCTGGAAAGCTGGGCTGATGAGAATGCTCTATTTGTGGAAGAGCAAGCAGGTTTCTGCACAGGCCGCTCAACTGTCAACCACTGTTATGTTCTTGCACACTTAGTAGAAAAGTACATGAATGTTAGGAAATCTAAGCTTTTTGCTACCTTTGTGGATCTGTCAGCTTTGATCTTATTGACAGGAATCTTTTGTGAGAAAGGTTTGCTGTGACTGAAATAGACAGCAGATTGCTCTTCCTAGTCCAATGTTTATATTATACCACCAGAATTAGAGTTAGATTAACAACTGCTGGCCACCTATCGGATATCCCCTCATCCAATGGTGTAAAGCAGGGCTGTGTGCTGGCCCTCTTCCTCTTCAATTTCTTTATAAATGACATCGTGAAGGAGCTTCAGGGTGAATATTTTTACCCCTTATCAATTGCTGGCAGAAGGTTGTCAATATTGCTTTACTCAGACGACATGTTGCTACTCTCGCTAATGCAGAAATTGGTATGAGACAGTTCCATGAGGGGCTTAGTACATCTTGCAAATACAATAATTTATTCATGAATTATGACAAAACTAAGGTATTAGTCTTTGCACAATGTCACCAGACGTTTACTTGGAGCATTGATGCTACCTGCATAGAGCAGGTCACTAGCTACAGATATTTATGACTTACCTTTTCTTCTTCTGGGTGCTGGTGGAAGCACCTTGATATGATTAAACTGAAGATGGTACAGTCTACAAACAAAATTTTGGAGATGTAATAGGGAAAGATTGGTGAAACCTGCCTTAAATCTGCTGGAACACAAACTATGTCCTCAAGCCTTGTACGTGGCCGAAACTTTGGGGCATTTGTTTGCAACTGCACTTGAGACCTTCCAAAATAAGTATTTGTGGTCTGTCTTGGGGGTTCCCAGTCACACGCCCGCCTGTATAATCAGGGCTGAGACAGGTACCCTCCCGATAGGACAATATTTTTGTCATATATTCTCATACTGGCTCCAGATATGGACAATATCTGAGTGTCGCCTTCCCAAATTATGTTGGCTAGAACAATTTCATCCCAGATACAACACACCATTGAGATGAGACCTGATCAGAATTATAAGTAAAGCTGGGTTCTCACCCTCCATTTTTGATAGTCTTACCATGGAAGTTGCCAAGAGGCTATTTAAAATCAGGCTGAATTACATTTATGCCCAGATGGATATGGGAGCTCTGTCTATAGTGATGGAGGCCCCTTGGTATTTTAAATTAAAGCCAATACATAAATTAGAAAAATACTGTACGATTGCTAGCAGTTTTACTGTGCATAAGGTGCTGACGCTTCTGCATTTTCAATTCAAGTGTACTGGAGGGAAGATATAATCAGATCCCTTATGATCTTAGGCTTTGCTCATGTTGTTCAGGACAGGTGGAGGATCTAACCCACTACCTGTTTGTTTGCAGGCACACAGAAGAGGTCAGGCATAAATAAACATCCCCAATTTTGATGGGAAAGGAGTATTAGGATACTCAGTATCACCTTGTCTTTCTTTTGGTTACTGAGTACGATCTGTGTATATTGAATGCCTTGGCATCCAGGAGACGTTCTATTAAAAACAGGCTGGTAGATACTAATGGCTAGTTATGACTGGTAGTAATTGTACTAAGTGGTTTTTTTAAATTGGTTTTTGCTTTGTATTTTATGTATTTTCTTGTGTGTTTCTCACCCTTTTGGTTATGACAATTAACTAACTATTAAGGAGGGACTGGCACTCAGTTATCCCGCTCTGCCCAGGAAGTGAAGAAACTGGAAATGTTAAATGCTGGGAAACCTCTGATGTACAAAGGTAGATGGGGGGAGGGAGGGGTGGGGGGGGCAGACGAGCTGGCTACCAGTAAAGAATAATGGGACAAGATTGTAAACCTGGACTCAGCCACCGTGTTGTGCCCAGATAGCAAAGAAATGAGTAGTGGTAACATATATGTCAGGGTTGGGTGGAGGATTGTTCCCCAGACCCATTGAAGGAAAGGTAGCAGGGGGGTGGGTGAGCCATCTACCAATGGTAATGAATGTATGGGCTGAAGGGAGCCCTAGTTAAGAAACATGTACCTGGTGGTATGGCCCAGCTGTGAGGGGCGATAGAAGGACAGAGAGGGCGTTAAAGCCCAATGTTGGGGTGCTAGACCCCTGAGAGAGAGTGAAATGGTATATTGAGGTATTGATACTGTGATGCATTGTGCTGATGAACTGTTTGCCCTTGTGATAATGAATAGTTGAGCTGCACCCTGAATAGAGGGACTTAAGCCAGTACTACCTGCGGGAGTCCGGTCTCTGAAAAGGGGGGAGACGTGTGGTAGGGAGCAGCATAAGAAGGCTGCTGTGCCTTTAAAGGATAAGAAGTGGGATCAGAGCCACACCCACTCTGGAGGTATAGGGTATTTTCAGATGTGCTGGGCCTCCTGGCCCACCATGCTGAACCCCCCACCGGGATCCATTCCAGATCCAGGTCCGTGATCAGGCCAACTGTCCTTTAGATGTGCTGGCCTGATTACTGTAGGGAATCTGGGAGGGGGCGGGGCTGAGTGGCACGACATGCAGCTTCATGGCCCAGCCCCCCCACGCTCCCATGGATGTCTGCCCTTAGGGAGACAGGTGGGTGCAGCAGTCAATGAGGCCGCTACACCTGATCCGATCCCGTAGTTGGGACCTGATTCTGGGATGGGGATGGGTAACAGTTGTTACCCGTGGCCATTCTCAGCCCCATCCCAGATCGTGGCCAAACTAACCACTAGGGATGTGCGAACGCAGTTCTGATGTTTGGAGTTCAGACCAAACTCGGTCTTTTTGGACAACCAAACCGAACATCAGAACCAAACTCGGAAATGACCGAACAGTTCGGTCATGTTCAGGTGAGTTTGGATGAGTTCGGGGCTGGAAAAAATGTGACTGGAAGGTCCATTCTGATGGGGAAAACGTGACTGGAAGGGGGAGGCATCTGAGGAGCAGATTTCCTGGCACCAGGGGTGGAGCCTAGTGTTGTGGGCTCAGGGCCAAATGATACTGATTAAAAAAAACCACCGGTATCGATATCGGTACCGATAGTGATATTTTGAACGTTTGGCAATGTTTGGCCGAACCAAACTCTGCTAACTGAACAATCGAACCCGAACTCGGTTTTCGAACCAAACGACCAAACGGCCGAACATCTGAACCGCGTTCTGTTCACACATCCCTACTAACCACGGTTCTGAAGGCTGGCCTCACCTCCAGAACCGTTGTCACTGTGGTGAACATCTGACTGGGAGCAAACAGACGCTCCTGAGATTTCTGCCACCTCACCGGATCCACCGTGGATTGTGGTTAGCAGCGATTTCGTAACGTCTGAAAATATCCATAAATCTGAGAAGACAGGAAGTGGAAGTCAAATGTTATCTGGATCCCAAAGAGGGTACATTGATGCTGGTGAGCTGAAGGCCTGTGAAGAAGCCTGATTGTGAGCATGGAACCTGAGGCCTGAGTGAGTTACCTGTGATCTAGTCAGTGGACTGTTGACTGACTGGGCTGTTATTGTAAAGACTGTTGCACTGAAAGTTATTATGGACTGAGTTATGTTATGTGAATAAACTGTTATGCTAATCCCCAAGTAATACTGAATGGTGTGGATCCTGACAAGACTTGCCTACTGGCAAACCCACACACCTGGTACACTTTGCTTAGACATATTTGATGTAAATAAGGTGAGATTTATTAAGGATGGGAGGGATCATATAATCTTAGGGAGAAGAGGTTTTAGAAAAGGAAAAAGGGAAGATAAAGGAAAAAGAGGGATAAAGGAGAAAATAANCCCGGGCGTGTGGTCGTGCAGTGTGTCCCGCTGCGGGTCCGCTGTGTGTGTGCGTGTGCTGTGTGTGGCACCTGTCAGCCTGTTCTCCCTCTTCCCCCCTCCCTTCCCATTTCCCTTGTGTGGGCGTTCCCTTGTGTGCCTCTTGGCTTCGTTTGCCCTTCGGTGGCCATGTCCGTGTCCTGCCCCTGCCCGGTGCCTTCTGGGAGTTTTGACCACGGCTGGGGATCGGCTGCACGTCTGTTGTGCTGCCCCGGTCTGTGATGGGTTGGCCCGGTTCCCGGCCGTGGTCCAGATCCCGTCACGTCTGTTAGGTGTTTTTCTTCACCCCGGGCCGTGGTTGTTCTGTTCACCCCCCCTGGGGGTTCACTGTGGTGAACCGGCCTCCCGTAACGTCTGAAATCACCCATTATCCTTTCTAGGGTCATCTAGCAAGCTCACATACATCTATATATGTTTTTTTCCAGAATGACAAAGAGAGGAAGCAGGTTGCTTCAGCCTCTAGTTTTTATTCCCCACCATCATTCCACTCTTCTCGGCCCTGTAGGTTTATTAGTATGAGATGCTTACAGATGGGTCCTGAACTTAGAAATGCCAAATGGGGTTCCAGGTTTGCGACAGCTGACTACTTAAACTGCATATACAAAATAGGTTCATGCCTGTCTGCCATAATACACTGGAAAGGTTCCATATCTCAGATGATTACATTGGCTTTTAGGAGCTTTTGATTCTACCCAGTGCAAGCTGTCCAAAACCATCTTCCTCCTCATCTGAAAAAATTTAGCCTGGTCAATGTGTAGTTTCTATAAAATCCAAGTCCAGATTTTCCTGAGACAGAACTTTAAGAAAACTGCAGCTGATAACTTTTTGTTGTATCTTTGACTTATCTACATTAATTCTCAATAGCCTAAGAGTTAGAAACAAATAAATAAAGATGGCTAAACTCTGACACACACATAGGCTACAACCAAATTAACCATCCCTTTCAAAGCTTAAGATAAAAGAAAGAACCCTCCTTGCTAGACATGCCAGACAGTTATTCAAATATCTTTCCTCCCTCACATCGACAAAATGAATCTGGTGTGTACCTTTCCTCAGAATTTCTTCTGTGCTGCATAATTAGAGCATGAAGCATATTATAGTTGAGTTAATTAATTAATTAATTTATTTATTTATTTATTTTAAAAAACAAACTCATCAAATTAACCGTACCTGAACCAAAAATGGCATGGCCAATTAAAAACGCTACCCATTTCTGTTTTGTCAGATATCTGTTTCACTTATTTTTGGTGGGTTTTTTTAAAAGTTTAATTATGTAGGTGCTATAGTCATTGCAGTATTCTGGCTATAGCATTTTGGCAATATTAGCACTATTGTGCATGATGTGATAGAGGGGCAACTCCCACACTCAGCTTGTCTTCCCTTGTCTCCACCAGGTAAGTGTTGTTTACTCTGGGGTCTAGGCTAACAGAAATCAGGAATGGTTCCCCTGCCCCTTGTAGGAATTTTATGGGGAAAATTCCCACCCTAGGTTCATCTGACTACCATCCCTTTACACCTTCCCCCATACAAGAAACAAAAAACTGGGCCAGAGGTTCTGTTTTCAAAAGAAATGAATTGTACTAAAAAGAATGGTTTTCATCATACAGTCAGGTAGAAAAAACAGGGAGCAAAAAATAAATGGGAGGTATAAAGAAGTAGATGAGGAACAAAATCTGGTAATGGATTAGATGATTAAGTTAGTAGCTGTAATTATTCAGAAAAGTGCAGTAAACTAAGATATTGCATATATCTCCCTTTAATCCTAAATAAAGTAAACCCCCTCAGAAGAATGACCATTTCCTCTGAAGTGGTTCAGCTTATCCTCTAAAGAAAACGGGACTAGAAGAAGTAGCTTTCTGTCATAGGAAGACTTTGTGTCAGAATGCCTACATGGCACTTGGGACAGGGTCTTGGGATGAGGAGCTGTGCAGCTTGCTTGCCTTGAGTTTTAGGGCATTTTAATAGACCATATTACTACCAAAATAACCTTTATGGTAGCCTTATAATTATTCATAAAACTTGTCAGTTTATTATAATTTCAGCTAAATTAGGTAAAACTCTCCTTTATCCAATCAGCTTCTCAACATACACTTGACCTTTCCTCCTCTTCTGCCTATCGGCCTAACTACTCCTCCTTACTCATTTTTTCTTCTTCCTGACATGATGTGAACCATAATAATGTCAAGTGAACCAATTTATGTTCTCTCTAGGCCTCAAAGCCTGCTATGCCAAGCCAGGCAGTTTTGCATAAAGAGCAAGCAGTGATATTAAGCAATAAGCCTTATAGACAGTCAACAACCTATTGTGCACAGACCCACAGAGCAATCCCCTTTCCACCAAGGAGTAGGGTTAACTGGCTCAATCACAAAGTCCAGTCTATACCGGGGGTCCCAGTTCCATTTCCTCTGGGTCCTGAGCTTGCCTGTTGCCATGGCTTAGATAGGGTGACTGTTCGAACCACTCATAGTTGAACCCTTGTCCAGAGAGCTTGGCCTGTTCTAGGTCTAGTATATGTTCTCTTTAGCCATTCATTTGACCTGTGTTGCAGCCTCTTTGTCGCCTCAGGTTGAGCACATTTGGCAGATTCGTTGCCTCATTATAAAATGTGCCCTCTGCTCACCTGGGCATTTGTTGATCATGCAATTGTGTCAGGAACAGTGTGTGTAAACAGAAGATGGATGCAGAGGCTGCCTGCCCCCGGAACTGCTCCAGGGGTGCACCCCCATGTCCACCTGCTTGTAGCCCTGCCTGGGCCCTAGATGAACCCAGAGGTTTCCCCAGCCTGTGGTCTGCCCGTGTGGTACCTTCCCCCATACCATACAGTTTTAGGTGGATAGCTCGATGCTCTAGGCTGGTACCCGCAACTCTATAATGTTGGCTGGAGCACTGGCCAGCTGAAAGTGGAGCTGTAGCATAGGTCTGCCAAGGAGATGGACAGCAGCTGGTGCCCTGGGTTTGGCTGGCCCGCTCTGCAGGCAGTGCTCTGGCATGTTCTGGAATGCCATGAGTCGGCTTCTACACTGACCTGGGGAAGTAAGTGGCCAGGGCTTCCAGCCCATGGGTGAAGTGGACTGGTATGGCCAGCACTGGGGCAGCCCTCCATCTAAAAGCACCCAATGTGTCTAGGGCCACTTTCAGACATGCCCCTCCCTTGCGCATATTTGGGCTGTGGGGAGGAATGTGTAGCCTGAATAAGCGCATGGATCGGCCAGTCTGAAAGGCCCTCCCCTGCGCGGCTTTGCTGGCAGAGGCACGCAGGGATGCAGAGTTCGATTTCCTGCTCTACATCCCGTGTGTCTCTGCCGACAAAGCTGTGCGGGGCGGGGGGACTTATAGACCGACCAATCCCCATGCATATTCGGACTGTGTATTCCCCCCCACAGCCCAAATATGCATGGAGGGGCCATGTCTGAAAGTGGCTTGAGTCTCCAGCATGACCTCTGGTGCTTGTTGCTGTCCTTGCAGGCTCTGCATCATACATGAGCAATTGCTGAAAATGACATAACTGAAAATACCAGATTGAAAAATGAAAATAACCAAACCCAAAACACGAAAAACCTAAATAGCCAAAACAGTATATCTAAAAAACCAGATATGTGAATACCTGTTTTAGTGACTCGGGTATTATTTGGACATGTGGAGCACTACCTGAAAATGCAAATAATTCCTGTGAATAATAAATCGGCAACCCATTTCTGTTCTATATTAGAGCATATGCTGTATTCCACACTTCACCTGATTTGGTTTAACCTTATTTAACCAAAAGATGCAATGCAAAAATAACACTTCCCTTTGCAAGTAGATGAACAATGCCTGCTCCCACAAGCACTAGCAACATCATTTGTGATACTTTGTTCTCTGCAGCCCTGCTGCTACTGTTGCTATGAGACTTGGCTGGAATTCCTTTCATCCTAGATCTCACTAGAGCAGCTCAATTCATCTTTGTTACAGTCTCTTCAAAATTTGGTTTATATCAAGTGTGTGATGGGTGAACTCGAGGTCAAAGAGCTAAAATCAACTCTGCTGTGACTGGGGATGAATTTGTTCAAAAATAGCTCTGCAACACTATCTTAGAATTGGAACACATTTTCAGAAATATCTCAATATGACAGGATTTGCAAGAGGGGGATGTATTTTCATCTGGTGTAAGAGCAACCGTTAGAAAAGATGGACTCTTATCCAGCTATCATGTTTACAATGTTAATTGAGTCTTTTATGTCACAAAAGGCAAAGAAATCTAGAAAAACCAAATAAAAAAGAATAACTAATAGTTAAGTAGTAGTAATACAGTTTATTTCGGCCAACTGGCCTTAGCAATTAAAACAATACAATGCAGAAGGACCCTCTCGGAACCTCATAACATCCATTATAATGAAAGAACCACAGATCTTATACAGATCATACATTATACACCTATCCCAGTTAGGAGTGGATTATCTACTAGTCCAGTTCTTCCTCTTTTAACAGCCGGGGTACAAACCCACCCGGGTAGCGTGACCTCCCTTTCTTTCTGTACACTTTATTAAGTTCCTAACTAGGGATATTTGCCCGTCCTCACCCCTCCTCTCCCTCATCACCTTGTATCCCATCTTCTTTACCTTGTCTTTTCCTTATTAATGCTGCTTGCTTGGCATATCTCCCCATGGCTTCATTTATTTCTTGCTTCTTACCTGAGAGTAGATAGATCAATTGTCTTTCAGTTGACCATCTGTCTCGTCTTAGCCTCATTATCCAAGATTTTGCTCTTAACTGTGAATAAATAGGGCATTCCAAAAGATAGTGGGGCAAATTTTCCACTTTTCCCAGCCCACATGGGCATAACCTATCCTCATAGGGTGTCCCTTGAATCCTTCCTCTCCACACTTCTGTCTCCATCGATTGAAACCTTAATGCCGTGAGCACTTTCCTTTCCCCTAGATGAATCATTTCCCTAATATACTTGGGCTCTTCTTTCTCTGGTAGCCAGAATTTATACCATGTAGGGATGGGCGAACAGAACCGAGTTTGGAAATTCAGTTTGGTTCGGTTTGAAAATCAAGTTCGGTTCGGTCGACCGAACTATTCGAGTTTGGTCCCAACTTCCGAACAGAGTTTGGAAATTCAAACCCCATTGAACTAAATGGAATATTATCTTATAGGGATGGGCAAACAGAACTGAGTTTGGAAATTCGGTTCAGTTTGGTTTGAAAGTTCGGTTCGGTCAACTGAACTGGTCAAGTTCGGTCTGAACTCCGAACTTCCGAACCGTGTTCGCCCATCCCTAATACCATGGGGACATCCGTGATTGGGCTGCCTCTGCACATAGCTGTTGACAGCTAATATCACAGGTTTTTTGCTTCATCTCTCTCAGCGCTTGTCTCTGTGGGAGCATTGTCACATATTTTTCTGAGAACCCAAAATTATTCAATGTCTGCTTTATTCCAGCCCACCACGATTTTTTAGACCTGGTTTCCGCATATTTTTCTTCTAAGCACAGCCTCTCTAACTTCCCAGCTGGTGGGCTGGAATATAGCTTAACCCAGAATGTCAACCTCAGACTATTCAATTTCGCTGTCAGAGGTAGGTGCCCTAATTCCAAATTTAGTAACGTTGCAGATATATTTCTTGGCACTGATAGAAGAGCTCTCAAACATCTGTTCTGTATGGGTTCTAGCTGTTTACCCATAGCCTTCTCATGCCCCCATACTTGGGCCCCATATGGGATCATTCCTCCAATTTTAGCATTGAATATCCTCAATGCTGGTGTTATTTGCCACCCACCTTTTGCATAGAAAAACTTGACCAGGGCCCTCAGTACTTATGTGGCTGCTTGTTTTTTTGAATTCTAATGCACTTGCCATGAACCTGATTGAGAAAATGTTAGCCCTAGATAAATAAAGTAGGGAGCTTGCTCAATTTTATTTCTTTCTATAAACCAACTATATTTCTTCTTCCTTTGTGAAAACACCACAATTTTTGTTTTTTTATAGTTTATACACAAGTCATCCCTTTTGCTCTTTTTACTAAAATCCTCCATTAACTTTATCAGGCCTAGCCTACTTGTTGACAGCAGCATGGTGTCATCTGCATATAATTAAATTGTTATCCTTTTCTCTCCAAATTTATGGGCCATATATTGCCCTCTGTCTCTATGGTCTTCTATCAGACTGTTTATGTACAGATTGAATAATGTTGGTGCCAACAGACACCCCTGCCTAACCCCTTTCCCAATGCTAATATGATCTGTCACTAGCCCTTTGTTGTTCATCCGTACCTTAACTGCATTATCTGTGTATAGGGCCTAAATTAGCATCAGTAATCTCTTATCTATACCTAGCAATTCTAGTTTAAGCCACAACCTCCCTAGGTTGATAGTATCGAATGCTGTGGAGAAATCAATACATGCCACAAATAACTCTCTTCTTTAGTTTATATTTCTCCAATAGGTGGGCTAGAACAAAACAATTATTGATGGTGCTACAGTACCTTCCCAGAATCCTGCCTGTTCCTCAGCCAATATCTCATTTTCTAAAATCCAGTTATTCAGCTTATTCAATAATATCCTACTATATAATTTGGCAGCAACGCACAATTGTGTAATGGGCATATAATTTTGAGGGTTAGTAACATCTCCTCTTTTATACATAGCAACTAATATTCCTTTTTTCCAGCCTTCTAGCATGCTTCCTGTTTGATTCACCAGCGTAAACAAGGCCACCAAGGCCCCTACCCACCATGTAGGGGCCACTTTAAACAGTTCTACTGGCACAAAATCTGGTCCTGGTGCTTTTTCATTTTTCATTCAAATATTTTACAGCTTCAAGTACTTCATCTGTGGACATTGGGTCCCATACCGGGCCTATATCCTGATCTGCTCTCACCTCTCTTCTCTCAGTACCCTCTGTTACCTTGAATCATTGTTCAAAATGCTGTACTCATACATTTTGGGAAATCTTGGGTTCTTTATAGGAATTTCCCTCTTCTGCCGATCTTACAAACTTCCCAAATCCTTTAGTATCATTTCCCTCAACTGCCAGGTAAAGTTGATTCCATTTTTCCTTATAATAAATTTGCTTCTTCTTCCATATATATGCCTTATGGTTCCTAAGTGCTTCCCTATATTGGTCTAGGGCACCTATTTGCTGCTTTAGTCTATACGCCTGCTTTCTAAGCATGAAACTAAGAGCTTTACAGTTACTATCCCACCATCCATCCTTTCTCTTGTTACCACTCTTTCCTTCCTTTGCAATATATGTCAACATGGGAACAAATTCAGCCATCAACTGATTGTATACTTGGTTTGCCTGGGTCATATCTTTGGCCTTTTCTAATTCATCTCTCATTAAAATTATCCTGTCCACATCCATCATATCTTGAATGTTACCTTGTACTTTTCCTGACTAATTGTTAAGCAGAAAACCTTAGAAATGTGTGCAAATGTTTCTCTACTTTGTAGAAATAAGGGAGAGAGATGTTTGACTCATCAGATTCTGGCTTAGTCTGTGGGAGGAAGGGAGTCATTGAGACAATATGTTCAAAAAGATGTATAATGCCTTTAAAAAAGTTAAATGTGAACTCAGAGAGGGAGTGAAGGCAGTTCCAGCAACACATGAGTGGGCAGACAGGAAAGGGAAACTAAGTTTTCAAAATGTATTATTAAGTTAAGACTGTAAAGCAATTGACTCAGAGCTAGGGTTTGCCACCTTCGGTCATTTTTTACCTGACACTTCCATTTTGCCCTATGGCAGTATTGGGTAAAAAACCACCACAGGTGGCAACCCTACTCAGAGCTCACTTGGCACAGAGTCGAAATCCTGACAGTATTTGGCTGAAACACTACTGGAAGATTTGGAAATCTCCCTCCAATCCTTGACTTTCTTTTAGTTCAGTTAAACCGCAGCATCATGAATTAAGTGCTCTCTGCCTACTCTTTGTCAACATTTGTTTCCTGCCTGGCGACAGAGTGCCACTTGGAATATTTATTATTATTATTATTATTAGTCCTGTGTGCCCCACTTCATTCAACTCAAACATCTGAAAATGGAAAGCTGTGCAAAGTGTGCAAGCTAGCAGAGCTGCTGAAATGTAGAATTCCTGTATAATCAGGAGACAATCTGATCATTCTTATAGCAATTCAAGAACATGGTGTGTGTGTTAAGCGGAGTCTGGCTTCTGGGGACACCCATGGCAGGTTGGAAGAATTGATGAAGAAGAGACAAAGAAGTTAAGTGGATACTTGTTGGACCAGCTTTTGTTGGGAAGCTCGTGCCAAAGGTGCAACCATCGGAGAGGGCACTGGGCCCTTGGTCAACTGCCCCATAGCTGTCTCCCACAGATGGAATGGTCAGCACAGCAGTGACACTTGTGCATTAGTAAAGGGGAGGCTGGATAACTTTACTTTCTGCTACAGTTTTGGATGGTATGGGTGTGGGGAACAGGGTCTTGCTGGGGATGGTTTTAAATAATGTGGTGATGATGTTGGTAATGGACCTGGTGTTTAAAAACTTTACCAATGGGTTTAAACTTTATTGTTCTTAAATGTCTGAAATCTAGGGGGAGGGTTCTAACTGCTGGGGCCGATCCCAAGCCCCGCGGACTGGTACATGCAGCACGCACGGTGTGCGTTCACACACATACGCCCACATGTAAACATGTGCAAATCTCATGCACCCCTGGCACAGGGCCCTTGGCCCGCACAACCATGTACACACAGCACCCACAGGGATTGGGATTGCAACCATTGCTATATACACCTGTCCTGTATTTGTTTTATCTACATCCTCACTTGTTAGATGCCTGAGGAAGGGCCCTGTGTGGCCCAAAATCATCCATATTCTCACTAACAGTAGTTGGTTCAAAAAACAGTGGTTGGTTCTATAAAAGATATCATCTGAACTGCTTTGTCTCCAACTCTTAAAGTTTGGGAGCAACCTTCACCCTAACTGATACATATGCAATGGGTGTCACCTAAACGCCCTTTTTATACTGAAGCCCTCTCCCCCCCCCTCACCTACATATGCGACTGTGGGTGAGAGAGGGGGGGCATCTATCCAATCACCGGTGGGGTGTGTGTGCCCCTGTGCTCTACCCATCTCCACCGATCTCCCCCCCCCATGCAAGCAGGCATTGGGGAAAACAGAGGTGCCTCTGTGCGTGGAGAGGGTGTGCATCCGTGTGCCAGCCCGCACACACGCCACACATTCCTGCTGCTTCCACCCATCCCCCATGGACCGTGGTGACCCCACAGTCCATTTGAAAAGGACCAAAGTATTTCAGCTAGTGAGTGCAGCACTCTGGTGTTGTCCTCCTGTCACCAGGTATAGACAGTCATTGCGGCTTTCAGCATCTTTGTTACTAAGCGCAGTCTTCTGTCCATCAAAGTCAGTTGCTCACTACTCATCGACTTCAATGCTGGAGGACTGCACTCTACGTTCAGTTTGTTCTAAAAAGGAATATTATAAAATACAGTTGTATTTTCTTTGCTATAGTTATGCCTTGCAGTATTATTTGTTAGAAATTGGAGACACCAATGGCTATTTGTGATAGTCCCTGGGTATCTAGTATACACACTCAAAAGGACACAGTGAACCAGTGGGACTCAAACCCAGGTTCCAGTCCTCAGCAGGGTTGACCTTAAGCAGGCCCAGTAGGGGCCATGGACTGGGCCCCACAATCAGAGGGCACTGCACAGAGAGGCTAGTCCTGGTAACCTCTGGGCCAGTACTCCTGAGGTAGAGTGGCTGCTGATGCATTCACAGAATACAAGAAATCTGGCTGGGACCACTGTGGAGTTGGGCTCTGCAGGTGCTGGCTGGGGTTGTGTGTCCCTCTCCCCCAGCACCTCTCTGCTGAGGGACTGGGGCTGGGCTGCCTTTGAAACTTACAGGCTGGGACTGCTGCCAATGATGGTGCAGCTGCAGCTACAGGATCCCTTCCTGACCCTCACGCTCACCTCCACGCTGCGGATGGCCATCCTATCCTGAGGCCCCAGGACAGGCTATTTCTGCAGGGCTTCCTTCCCCACCCATGACTCTCAGTCCCCAGTGTTGCTGCCTCCTGCGAGGCTCTACCTCTGCTCACTTTCAATAAATTACTGATCCCTGAATCTTCCTTGCCAGAGATTTGTGTGTGTGTGTGTGTGTGAGAGAGAGTGAGTGAGGGGGGGAGGGAAAGCAAAAGCTTGTGTGAGTGTGTGTACATGCAGGCACACAAAAATTGAAAGCCTGTTACACTCGTGTGTGTGAAAACTTGTGCCACTTTGTTTTTGTAATCAAACACCAGACTGTCCATTTTTAAAGGGGTGAGGTTATGTTGGACAGGGCTCTGGGGCCCCCACATTTTATTTGCAACCCAGGTCCTGCAAATTTGAAGGCCAGCCCTGGTCCTTGCCCTGAAGCTCTGGCCACTCTGCTATGTGGGAATTGTAACAGGGCCCTGGCAGCACCAAACCTAGCAAGACCCTACCCTTGGAGAATACACTCAATGCACAGAATCCCTGATTTTGGCCAAGAGTCACTGGGTGTATTTAGACATAACAAAGTTCGGGTGTCAAAATCTTTAAGCACGTGTTTGGCCATTATGTGTTAGCACTATAACAATCCCAACACCAATTTGACCACCCATTGAACATGTGATGTGAACACCATTGCATCACAAGGACAATTTATGTGTTCCGGCTGAACATGTGTCCAACGTTGTGTCTAATGATATCACATGGCGTGTTAGCAAGTACAACACGGGGAATGAGGCGGCAGCGTTTGTGTGCTGAGATCTTGTGTGCTGAGATCAGGTGGCTAGCAAAACACCAATTTGCCCCAAGATGGGTTGTGTGTCTAAACAGTGCCACATGGTGAGCACAGGGCCAAACTGGTGTTCATATCAAGGTCAAAACATACATTCAGACTCTCATTGATGTTATGTCTAAAGACACCCACTGCCTAAGATCTGGAGACTTAGGGCGGTTTTAGATGATCCTGCTCACAAGCGGGATCGTTCTGTGCCAGCATTGGGCACCCGCCTTCCTCTCAATGCCGTGTCTGATGTTCAGAAGAGCATCAGACACAGCATGGAGTGTCTGTGCGCATGCGCGCCCTTCTGCGCGTGTGCACTCGGGCAAAGAACCCAGAAGTGTGGCGTGAAGCTGGCACAGCGGCGATCCGCCTTGACAGGGGCAGGATCGCCGAGCCGGCTTCATGCGGCAGAGATCCGGCGTTACAGCATGCCGGGGATTTAGACGAGTGGCAACAATGGTGGCTGATAAAGGGCTCAGCCGCCATTTGCATCTCATCTAAAACTGCCCTGGGGCTAGAGGTAGGAAGCTGTCTGCTCTGCACAATGTGACGGCTTCTGGCTAGACCAAGACCTTGCTATACTTTTGTGCCTTGTTGGGCCAGCTTTCTTCCTATCTTGACCCAGACTTATTCTTTGTTTCCTGCCTTGATCCTGTGCCTTGTTCCTGGCTTTCACTTGACCTTGCTTCTACTTCACTCCAGCCAAACCCTGTGTTGCTCCTTCCTAACATCAGTTTTACTCTCCATGACCACCTATAAGATGATTCAGTTCCAGTTTCTGGCTTCAGATCCTGGCTCCTAACTTGGCATATGACCACATAGTTTTTGACTTCGCCTAATCCCATTTTCTGATTCCATCTTAGCCCTCCTGGACCTTGTATAGCTCTGCCAAGCTGCCTGGCTCCTGGTTAGGTCCTGACAGATCAGTTTCTATCAATCTGCATTCTCTACCCAAATGTCAACAGCTTAAATGTATGCATCCTCTGCTATTTGGTGTTCAAGCAAGCTAACCAGTGCAGCTTAAGTGCAGAGCAAGAAGTTACTCATAACTATGTGTAACAGGGAGCAGTCTGGTAGGGCTGCTGCTCCTTTAAGAGGGGGGCTGTGTGGGACAGTCGGAGGGCTGGGCGCACACAAGGGGTGTGGCAGAGCCAAACCCAGAGCCGGGGGTCAGCCTGAGGGGATACAGGCTGAGTAACCCCTGGGACAGAGTGGGCATGTTAGTGGCCCTTTAAGTCTGAGTAGAGGAAGCCTGGCCACGCCCACTCTGCCTGTATAAAAGGAGAGACTAGGCAGTGAGGAAAGAGTCTCTGCCAGGGAGCCAAAGGAGCAACATCTCCCTGAGAAAACCTTCCTGTCCAAGCTCTCCAGGGTGCTGAAGACTGGAGAACAAGCGGGACCCAGGTAAGTGGGTGAGGCTGTGCTCAAGAGGGAGCCTCTTGCCTGGGGAAGGCTTGGCCAGAGCCTGGGGGTTTAAGGCCTGGTTCGATGGACTTTGGGGGGGTTGATGTTGTGTTGCTCCTGAGTCTGTAGAGATGGACCTGGGCCTACAGGGTGGAGACGACTGAGCCAGCAGCCCCAGGTACAGAGGACATGGGTGGTGTCCAATAAAGGACTATAGACTAAGACCTTCTGGACTGTGTGGTGTGTCCTGAGAGGGTACCCCAACTCCCCTGCCTGGAAGGAGGGGGTTCAGCCAAGGCTCAAGGCTGAAATGGCATAGCAGGGGGTGAGCTAATTCCCTTGAGTGACACCCCAGTGCCCCGTGTGGCCCTGGAGGATGCCCCCTACTACACTATGCAAGCACATGATAAAGTTGAGTTTCATTCTTAACTATAGGTAATAAGGAAAGAAAAAATAATCTGACTCTATACATGAGTGATGGCAATGGGGAAAAGGCAATCATTTTACTATACCCAAACTGACAGGCTTTTAAAAACCTTATTTGAATGGCCTCTATATAAATAACTGCACATTCATTCAGTGCTATTTAGAGCATAAGCTTTTTAAGAAAAGATTTTACTTACTACTTTGTTGGTAGCAACATTTTAGTATTATATAAATAGTTACTGCTGGCATGTTTAAATTCCATTTGACCAGGTGAAGATTTCCGATATCAGATTTGTCTCTTGAAATTTCCAGTATTTTACTTCCTATCTGAACTAAAAACATTTTAAGAACTTTTCAAAGTATTTCTGAAGTTCCCCAAAACAGCATATGGCATTTCACTATTCTCGCATCTGATTTAAGGAAGGAAATATAGGAGCACAACTGTAACAAAAATATATATTTATAAAAATTAACAAACTTCAGCAAAATAACTTGAATTATTCGTACAATCAGTCCTAGTTAATACCAATGCTTTTCTTACTAGAATAGTGTGAAGAGAAAAAATATGAAAACCAAGTCATTACTTGGTGAATTACTACAGTTAATTACTACAAATTTTGCTATGATTGTACTTCTTTTTACCTATGTTCAAATACAGAAGTTGCTTTCCTACAGCATGGAATACACAGCCATTGGTGCCATGGGAGCCTGCACAAGTTAAATGACATGCAGCTCCTGTCTTGTGGGAAAGGCTGAAGTGTGGGTTTCCTGCCGGCAAGCATGCCAGACAGAGAAGGATTTTATTACTCTGTCCGATGTGCATGCTTACTGGTGAGAGACCCACGCTTCTGCCTCTTCTACGAGACAGGGGCTGCACATCATTTGACTCGTGCAGGCTCCCACAACACCAAAGGCTGTGCATTCTGTTTCATAGGAAAGCAGCCTAAGTCAAATAAACAGTAGAACCAAGTTTCACAACATTCCCCAGGAGAATTGTTTCCCAGCCTGGTCTGCACACCTATGTCTGCCATAAACTTTTTGCTGTTGTAGCAACTACATTCTGCAGAACTAAGAGGGCAAATACTGTGACTGGAGATGGCTAGGTTATTTTAAATTCTAGGAGAAGAGAAGGAGAAGCAGAGGCAGACACAACCGGGGGGAGAACTTCAAAACATTGAAGATTTTATTTTTAAAATGCACAGAACTTAACAAGAGAGAGGCAGGTACACAGTATCATTCAGTATTTATTTACAAATAACATCAGCAACGAAGCATACAGACTGGTTCACACAATAACATCTGTTTAGTTATCTCCCTTGTAATATCATACTAGATAAGTATGAGTAACTATTTCCCCACCAGGTACAACAATAGCTATCTCATAATTCAGTCAAATTTCAGTTTTTTCCATCACATAAAAGCACACCCCTGCTTCCTCCACCTTTGAAATGTTGAGTGAGCTGTTGTCCCCAATGTGACTGTAGGCTGTGTACTGTAAGGGCTTTTTACACAAGATGCTCCCACACATGGACATCCACACGGGGGAGCATATCATGTAAATGTTGTGGTGTGTGTGTGCACACACTGTGACTCAACTTAGATATATTTTCCATATGATTAGAAGGTAATTCAGTCTGAATGTCCATTAAATATGAGAGCCATCTCATCAGACTACCCACCATGTGACAGTCACTGCCAGTTGGATTGGGTTTTATGATGTGTTTAGTGAAAACTGGATTGAAACTCTCTTCATATAAGCCACCAAACTGCCCTGAGGTTGAAGCAACAAATGACTACTCATATGGGCTGAATTTGAACCAGTGATCTGGAGCTGGAAGGCATTCGGTGTATATGAAATCAGATTAAACTTTCCGAAGGAATTAATGAAACACATCAGTTCATGGTACAGTGGAATTCACTTAACTAGAACTAGCATAACTAGAATTTCTGGATAAGTAGAATTATTTTGTTTTCCCCAGCCATATGTTTATAGGGTTGTATCATTTTTTCATCTGGATAAGTGGAATTCCATACCCTGATAAATGGATTTTTTAATGTGCATGGGTATATTCACCCAGCTAAAAATATCAGGACCTTTGAATATAGTAATGATTTTTTGGCAGCACGTGCTATATACTCTGTCTTCATGCTGGACAGGCTGGAGTTGGCATTACAGATCAATTTTCTCCAGTTCTCCAGAAATGAAGACTCTCACTGACAGCCAAACAGAGCCGCGTGTGTGTATGCGTGTGCTTCCGCTTCCCCCTAAAAGGATTATGGTGCTATTTTGGCTCCCAGTGATGCCCTCCAGAGTGGTATCAATCCACCAGGAGGAAAATTTTAAAGATTTGTGAGACTCACTGCAAGCATCCTGAGCAACGTTGGAAAATTTTCAGAGTGGGTGGGGGCAGAGTGTTAACCCCGCTCCCTCCTCTGCCCACTCTGAAAATTTCCTAGCGAAGCTCAGGCTGCTTGCAGTGGAGAGGGCTACCTAGAGTTCAGGACCCAAGCTCAACTGAACTCCCTTGCTCCATGATAGCTACACCCCTGCTAGAAAGTATTCCTTTTAGCAAGCGATAATGTTTTAGGGTATTGTCAAAGTGGTTTCAGCCTTAGTTAACATTGTGGTATACCTCCGGGATGTGTGCAGTCTGCAGACATCCATCAGGAGGAAAAAAGTCATTTAATATGACAGCAACAAAACTCTAAATTTTCCAAGTTAGTTCAAAGAGAGAAATGCCAACATACTTCACATTACAACAAGTTTATGTCTGTGCTCAGATCTAGCTGCAACTGTATTTGGATCTTCACTACCTATGATATCAAATTATATAAGTGCCCCACTAAAAATCTAGGTCACTATAAAAACAACTTGTATCGAGAAAGTATCTAAGAAGGCAGTGTCTCGCTCTTTGTGTTTGTAAATTTCAGTGAAAACTGTACTAACTGACAAGTGCTTCTCATACTTGTAAAAGCTTTTACAAGGAGAGAAGAATGGGGCAGTAGGCAAACAACTATCTACCAACACCAAGGATTTGGCCAGTTATTTTTTAAAAGTTTGTGAAAGTGTGTCTGTAATAGACAATGGAAAACAAAAGTTAATAAAACATGGTCCAGAATCTTCTGCTCCTGAAACTCTTTGCCCCTTCTGCCATGCTGCCCCCTACCCCAGAAACTCCATAACCCCTGAACATAGATGCTCTGCATCCTCTCTCCTGACCTTCCCAAGTTCCTCACCCCCATAGATTGCTCATCCATACTCCCCTTTATAGAATCCTCCTTCTCCACAGATCTCAATAGACCCAACAAATGGGCAAGAAGAATTTATCACCCCATCCCACATGGATAGGGTCAATGGAAGAACAGAGTAAGAGACTTGGCCACAATGAAGCAGCAAGACAGTTTCAGAGCTACCTACAATTTCTCAGCTTCATCTATGTATCTGAGTGTTTTTATACAGATTGCACCCATCCCTCTGCTCTGCCTCACACCTGGGTCGACCATCCCTTTAAAGGTGGTCCACCAGATGTGCAGGTGGAACAGAGGCAGAGCAAGTACTGCCTGTTCTGCTCTAGTCCTGCTCATGGTGCTCTTGGACATCCTGGGTGGGCCACCTAAACCTGGAGAACCAGCTGGTGGTGGAGCTGCATACCATCTACTCAGCTTATGGCTTCTGCAAATTGCACCCATGCCTTCTCCCATGCTGAAAGGTGAACAAACACTTAGCAATCCAAAGGAGTCTAGAGAAGGTTCCCTCACAGGAACCTCCATCCCAGGCGGTAACATCCAAAATTGTTATTCCCAGGGATCATCCAGGAGGGTAAAGGAGACCCAGTTTGCCCATTAGCCCCTATCCAGATGAGGCATGAAGAAGGAGATGATGATGAGGGTGGCCCCATGGAACCAATCCACCGTGGGCTGTGATGGACCCAGGGAGGGAAGAGGAGAGGGCACCACAGAGCACCTAAAAGATAACGCTTCCACCTCTGGAATCCAGAAGACTGTGGCGCCCACATAAGGATTCAGTTGAACCAGGGTCACCCATGGGAGGTGGGGAGGCAGGGCTGCCCTACCAGCATGAGCCACGGGCCATGACCGAGACAAAGCAGGAGCCCAGAACCCCCCAGGTCATCTAAACAGCAAGTCTCATTCAGGAGCATAGTGAACATGTCAAAATGTGTAGTGACCAGGCACCCCCAGCTAATATTTAAATTTTGCAGAGCAGCATCAAGGACCCAACCCAGGGGTGGGGTGAGGTGGGGGCTGGGAAACTCTTCCCACCCCCACAAATCCTTGGACCAGGCAGCAGGTAGGCCCAAGGTGGCACTCACCAGGATTTAAATTTAGCAGATCAGCAGCAGGGACCTGGCATGGGTGGGGGATACCAGGTTTTATTACATATTTTAGAGCTCGACAAACAAGCCATTTAGGGTCGTAATATGGCTGGGCTCGCATGTCTGGTTACTAATTCTTTGTTGGCAAAAATAACCTGTATCAAGACAAGAAAAGATTGTTTATTGCAGGCTCTGTACTTAGAAGTCCCAGATCTTATGTCTATTGCACCAAAAGTTGAGATAGAAATATTCAAGACAGCAATGTCCTGTGATGAGAATATATGGGAGATCCTACTATTGGGTCTCTACAGGATCAGTTCCCAAAAATGTTCCTTTTTTTGGTGGGTGGTTTTAATGTCCATATTGGGACTGGGGCAGTGGATGGAGAGGCTGTGAATGAACCCTCTGATATTGACAGACTTGGTCCCATATAGATACTCCATGGATAAGGTGGTCAATGATGCAGGAAAGAATGAATGGAGATTCTATTTACTTAGAGTAGTAGCTGTAAGTAAGTTAAAGGCACAACTGCTCTCCATTATAAACAGGAAACTGCTAAAGTCCAAATATTGAGGAAACTGCTTGAACTCCAGTTCTGAAAATATCCATGGCTTATATTTGTGGGGACTGTCATACATGCAAAGTTTGAAGACGATCACAAAAAATGAAAAGTGATAACTGTTGAAAAGTTAATTGGTTATGGTCAAAATGCACAGCATCCCAACTATTTTGAACCATGGATATCTCCCCTCCCCCCCCCCAATGAGTTGAGCCCCCAGAATTCACAGCCTTGTAGTCTGAGATCTCCATCAAGTGCTACTGTAGTATGATAGTGCTTGGTGCAACCAAAAATGAGTTATTAAGCATTAAAAAATTAATTCTGCTGGATGGTGCATGCGCAGCTGAGCAGTCACTGACTGCCATTTGTGTTGTTAGAAAAAGTAACATAAGGAAAGTTATGCAACTGCTTTTAAAATCACTTTATCAGGAGCCAGTTCTGCCAAAGACTTTAAGCTCTAGTGAGTTTCGTGTCAATTACCTCTTGCCTGACTCCATACTTTTCACTCCGTATGAAACGTTGCATGACTTTTATTCATTCACTCCGTGGGGAGGATTTTGAGCATGGCTCGGGCTCATCTAACCCCTTCGCAACACCAGCTCCAAACTTCCTGTTTGGAAAGTTATGTGACTAAAATTATGTAACTTTAGAAAGTTATGTGACTAAAGTTATGTGACTTTATTACTATACTTACTTACTCTTACTAATATTTACCAATAAGTAAACTATCACATTGGGTGTTTTACACACACATTTCTCCTGCATGTTTGCTGTTACATTCTGAACTTTCTGTGTGTCTAAATCACTCACCCAGATCTTAAATATCTGGTTCTTTGAACTTCTGCATAGAACTTCTCCCAGAACGTTTGTGTGTAAAAAGTTCTCCTGGTAAACTGCTTTGCTCCAGGCAGTCGTGGTCACTTGGTTTCCATGGCAGCCCCTCATGTCTACAGCTGTGGCTACTTTAGACTGCCTCAGGGGTGTGTGTATGTGAAGAATGCATCTGGAGATGTGTGTAAAAACATCCATTATTTCTTTAAAGGTAGTTTATTTATTAGCATAAGTCACCTACACAAAAAAAATCAAACTGCCTTCACTCTGTCCTTTACATGTATAGAAATTGTATATACTTCATACAATGAAATGTGGAAAACGTTGGTGTAGGTAACTTTATACAATTCTGAGCAAAAGGATGGAGTAAGTAGGTATGGTAATAAAGTACATATCTTCCCTTAATGTTGTTGGGAAATTATGGAATATATATAGAAAAAAAATTAAATTACCATGCTTTTTGGTGTTTAATTTTTGTTTTAATATATGTTGTTTTTTATTTGTAATTAATTTTAATGTTTTTTTGGAGTTTGTTAGGGTAAAATGTATTTTTGAAAAAAAAAATTAAGAGGAAAGTTTTTTGTTTTGGAAATGGTTAAAAAAATTGCCTTTACCACTTTTGAAACCGTTATATTTTTTGTTTTAGATAATGTAGATATAATCTGGTAGTTATAAATGGAAGGACAGAGAGAGATTGAAGGGCTGTTTTGCCCATATTTCCACTGTGGGAGGAACTGTGACAGATTATGTAATCACACTGGTATGTAATTTTCCCTATATTCCCAGAGAGCTTATGCACTCTGCCCCCCTTCCTGCACTCATCCGAGGATTTTGCTGAGTCTTGAGTGGTGGGCCGATTCCTCGGTCCTCTGGGACTCCTTAAAAACCAGGGTAAATGCCCTGATACATGGTTAGATCTGAGCCCTGAGTTTCATCCCTAGCTAGCATCCCCAGCAGCATGCCTGCTCGCCGCAAGTACAGAGCCCTGGTGAGCTGACTGGTCCTGACCACAGTTCTGGTGACCATATACAAAGTACTTGTATATGGCTATGTGCCAATCTGCAGAGGCAGCTAGCGCCACCAGTAGCACCTCCTTGCTCTCCTCAATGGCATTGATGAATGCCTGCATGTCTGATAGCACCTCCTGCTCGTTTGGTATCAGAGAGATGGTCCTGGTGTCATCAGGCAGCACACCTGAGGCTTTGAAGTGGTTGTGAAGCGTGACCACCTGTTGCATTTCACCTGGCTGGATGCTCGCTATTGGTTGGGATAGTCCATGCACCCTTGAGACTGGCCTTCCCCATGTAGTTCCACCCTGTCATGGTTCCCAGTGGTTAATTCTATCTAGCTGGTAGAACTTTAAGGGGGTCATGACATCTCTCACTCCTGGAGGAGGAGGAGGAAAAGAGGTGGGAGAGGGAAGCCAGACATCCAGGTAACTACATGGCCCTTGGCACTTGGGGGGCAGGGTGGGGTTGATGCAGGCATTCCTCAACACCGTCAGAGATGAGGCAACTTTGGAGCATGGTGAGGGTGTGTAGGGAGTAGCAACCCCTGTCCGTGGTGCAAACTCTGGTCACATCCCCAGCAGCAACCACCTGTAGCAGGTAGGGCTGAAGCGGCAACTCCTTTTTCCACTCTGCTATTTCATGCCACCATTTCAGAATTTTCCATAACTTTCCACAACTTTTCAGCCGGCATTCCGCAAATTCTTCTGGCATTCTGATAATTTAGAAAATGTTGGAACAATCTCGGAAACTGTCAGAACAAACATTGTTCCACTACTTCTCACTGCTGATGGAAATTGCAGATCAAAACTGTTGGAACAAACATTTGTCTGCTATTTTCACAGCTGGTGGAAGTAGCGGAATGAAAGTAGTGGAATGCACATCTCTATCGCAGCATACCACTCATTGCAGAAGAGCTTTTACCATTGGAAAAAGCTACCTCAGCAGCTTGCCATTTCAGCCCTAGTGGCAGGTGGGGCAGTTGGCCAGGGCTACACTGGGACGATGCCATTTGATCCCCGGCATCGTTGCTCCAGCGATGCCTTCCCATTTCCCCATAGGTTTTGGCCATGCTCCCACTTGCAATCCCATCCTTTGCCTTGATGTCCTCCATCCCTCCTCCCCCATGGTTTTTACAGCCCATGGGGAACATGCGCATGCTTGGGGAATTTGTGCTAGATTCCCCTGAAGCTTGCACAATCGCTCTTAGTGGAGTGAGCCATGCAGCAGCCTCTTCTCTCTGTCCCTGGCAGCACTGGCCTCTCCTTTGTGGGAAGTATTCCCACTTCATCCATTTTAAAGGTTGTTGTGGAGGGGACTGCAGAGCAAGTATTGGGGTTAGTAATGGTGGGTTGGGGGACTGCTTTTGGCATTGGGTGAATGTATGATGTGTCCTTCCCATGGGTACGACTTGTATGGGCTTCCCTGGTTGGGGTACCCTGTCCCTGGGTGGTGCTCTGTTCACCTCCTCATCTAATATGGGCTGGCTATGGACATGGCCCAGTGCATGTGTGTCCAGAGTGCTCAGGGTCTCTAACTGAGGAGGTGACTCTTGGAGTTTGGGGCAGGAAGGGTGGACACAGCTGCCTCGGCTTCTTCTGCCTGTAGTTTGCCATGGTTGCACGTCACAGCTGGGGGTGGGTTGCTGGGCAGCATGGGGGGCTGGTGGGCAGAGAAGGGCTGGCCATCTGTCCATGTGGCCAGCTCCTTGGCCTGCCCCATGGCATAGTAGGACCTGTGAGAGCAGCCTGCCTGCCCAGTTGCACCCTGGAAAGGCAGATTATTTATCCTGCTCTCCCCTCCAGCCCAAAGCATAGCAGCTGCAATTGCTCACCACCAGGCATGCAGGGGATCCAGTCCACTCGAGCCCATGTGGCTGCACCCCCATTGAAGCCTGCAGGCTAACTACTCTGAAGTAAGTGACTTGAAGTTGTGACTCGCAGCCCTACTCTGCAATGATGAGACTATCACCTCCTTCGCAGAGTTCTCCACTCCCACCCCCCAAAAATGCAGCTAAAACTCTCTGGTTCTAGCCTATTGATTCCTCAGTTCCTCCAGAACTATGGGAACTCAATGAGCTTCATCAGCTGAAACTCAAGCAAAGAAGACTTCCTCCCTAGGAGCCAATGTACCTAGATGGAAGTAAAAAACTATCTTGCTTGCAGGGTATAAAAATAAAACCTACAATCCTCATAGGGTGATTTTAGATAAGCACCTCCCAACCTATTACTCACCCATCACCCACCAGCTGTCATGTATGTAGCAGGGCCACATTGGCGCCCTATGCAGCCTTGCAACATGCGTGATGGGTGGGTAGTAGGTGGGGAGGTGCGTGTCTAAAAACACTCATAGTAAGAAACACTGGACTCTCACTGGATGTAACTTACAGAGTGTAAGTAGGTTGTTTACCAGTCACACTGACTTTGTAGACTGAAGTTCCTGTTGGAAGTCATATAATCTTTACTGTACCTCTTACATTTAAAAAAATTTGTTCGATATTAACACATCCAATTCAGAGCAAGAGTTCCATCTCTACCCTGCAAGTGAGTATGCTAGATAATCAGCATATTGAGATGATCTGTGAGGACAATGC
>QEPC01002342.1:283763-324318 GCA_003113815.1 Sphenodon punctatus | reverse complement strand
CCCTCCCTCCCAAAGGCCTGGGCAAACAGCCAGGTCTTACAGTTCCGCCAAAATGTCAAAAGGCTTGGGGCCAGGCGAGCTTCCTCCGGAAGGGAGTTCCACAGCCGCGGCCCTGTTGAGTCCAGAGAACTGCCTTACAGTCTTCATGAAAGTATTTTCTCACTTTTTGTTGCTACGCATGAGAAAGAGGGCAATGGCAGTACCATGGGCAGGTCAGGTTAGTGATTTTGAGGATTTAGACATTGTGCTGGCCAGGGGAAGGAGAACTTGGGAGAGATTTAGGCAGAGAGCATGTGAATGAGGGAGTTCAGCCACATGAGCTGTGGAGGTCTGATCCCCACGTGACCGCATGGCAGACAAGCATTGACAGCAGAGTGTAGCAGGGCAGATGGTCTGCCCCCTCCACTGTGAGGAAGCCAGGTGGCTGGACTGATGAGCTCCTGCCATGGCCAGGGAAGTCCAAGGTGCTGGCCACACAACAGGAGCCAGGCTCTGCCCCACCTCCCTCCCCTGGCCCATCCAAAATCCCATCATGTAGCCCCAACACATGTGCTGCCATGCCTTGGACAGCCTTACCCCAGTTGGGGTAAGGCTGCTACATGACACATCCTTGGCCTTTTTCTGGAGACACTTCAGATAGCAGCCATCTACAAGCCCTGCCATGCAGTAGGGGGAATATCTGGTGGCAGCCGGCCATATGATGCACTGTATCATGTGGTCCAGCTTTCCAGAGTGGGCTAAAGGTGCCCAGGCTTGCCCTAAGCATCTCGTGTGGCTGCACCCGAGGAGAATTACAACAATTTCACCCATATTTTACCCGTCTCACGCATGCTGAATTGTATCTATAGACAGGGGTAGAGTGGGGGATTGGGAACTTGCCTATGGATTCCAGTGCAGGAATCCAACAAATTAGATCATTTTGTGGGCAATAGAGTCATCGTCTGAGTCAATCAGGGCAAGAAAAAAGGCAAGGGGAGGCCACCGGGGAAGGGGGAGCCAGTCTGCATATCTAACTGCACTGTCTATTTTTGGTGCACCTGCCCCCCTTCCCTTCCAGCCCCACACAATGCCATACTATCCCCACTCCCCCAGACTTTCTACCTTTCCCAGAATAAGCGTGGAAACAATGGATTGAGAAAAATATAACTTTATTAAACAATGAAAACATTAATTTAAATTTTATTTAACTCTAACTTTGGCCGTTTTTACATGGAACCACCACCACCCCGCCCCCCCGGCCTGGTGTTCAGGCAGGTGTGCGTTGGGGGGGGCAGTCTGTGTACACGGTGGGCAGTGGGTGGGGGTGTGGTGGGGGTGCACCCATGTAAACACCGCAGGCGGTGCATGTTTGTGCGTGCATGCTCTCACTGCACACCTACCTCCACCCACCGTACACCCATCTCCACTCACCTCCACCTACGGAGCCCTCCGGTAAAACTGAGGAGGCTCCGTGGGGGGGTGGGGGTGGAGATGGGTGGAGGTATGTGTGTGTCCGGGTGTGTGTCTGTCTAAACAGACACACACACACCTCCACCCACCGGGCTGAAACCTCCACCCCCTCCCTCCCCGTCTGTGTATTTAAGGCCTTTATATTAACTCTACAGGAATGTGACTTTTTTTTTTTTTTTAAAGTCTTTAAAAAAAAATTCATCCTATTCCTTCCACTTGCAAGTGCACTGCCAGAGGATTCCTCACCCTCCATTTTCAGTCCACCCTCCGACCCCACCCATTCTTTCCCCTTCTAACACACCATTATACAAGACAGCCATACTGCCCCACTCCAAACTTCCCATCTTTCCCAGAATCAGCATGGAAAACATGAATTGTGAAATATAATAACTTTATTAAGCAATGAAAACATTCATTTAACCTGTATTTAACTATTGTTTAACTTTAATTTGACTGTAAATTAAAGCATTATTTTTTTTTAAATGTCATTTGACTTTGTTTTTGTCCTCCCTGTAGGTTTTTTTGTTCTTGTTGTTTTTAAAATCTGATTTAAAAAATAATAATCTTCTTCCGCCTTCCCATTTTTGCTGCAGCTGGGCGCTTTCAGTTAGGTGAAGGTATTAATTATTTATGATGATGATGATGAAGGTGTTATGGATTCTTGGGGATGGGGAATTCAATGTATTTAAGGTCCCTGAGAGTGCACTTTCCTCACATATGCCAAGCTACAGGAGAGCGTGATGCAAATTAGCTGCATGTGGGCAGTGATTGGCTCCTGGTGGTGGTATGTTGGCAATGACTTTTAAGGGAAGCGGTTGGTGGCAGTTGGAGGAGAAGCAGGGAACAATCTGAGCCGGGGACAGCTAGTTTGATCTGTTCTTCTCAAGTTGTACCTTTTTGAAAATAAAAGAACATCTTCATTACACTGCAAGTCTCCAGTTTCTCTCTATTGCTAAAGGGACATAATCTCAGGAAGGCCCCAAGGCTCCTCAAAGAGATCAGGAGGTGAGGGAGTAACATTGGTGTCAGAAGTGGGATCCTGTGCCCTGCAGAGAGAAAATGGTGCACCTGTGTCCCAGGTGAACCAGGATGGAGGGGATAGCGGCACTGTTTGCAGAGTTCAAAGAGAGCATGGAGGTGTCTCAACAGCAGGCCTCCCAGCAGCTCAAGGAGATTATGGAAGCATCGCATCAATGGCTGGAGGAGAACGTGAAGGTGTCTCATGAGGAAATGAGGGCCCTTAAAGTAGATCTGGGCCAGTTACAGAGTATACAGTCAAGGCTTCCACATAAGTAGGGATGGGCGAACAGAACGGAGTTTGGAAATTCAGTTCGGTTCAGTTCGGTTTGAAATTCGAGTTCAGAAATTCGGTTCAGTTCGGTTTGAAATTCGAGTTCGGTTTGGAAGTTCGGTTCAGTCAACCAAACAGACAGAGTTTGGTCCTAACTTTGAACTTCTGAACTGCATTCGCCCATCCCTACACATAAGGTGGAAAAAGTGGACATTCGTTTGACTGCCCTGGATTCTAAAGTTTTTCAGACCATAGCTGAAATCCAAAAGGCCGTTTTTAATTTGGAGCTATCTAGCCAGGGAGAATATGAGACGCTTCTGAAAGGTGTAAGGGAGTTTGAAGGACGAATAGAAAAGAGGTTGCAAGAAAGACTGGCCAACCCACGCTAGAGATGAGTTCTTCTCTACCCCTTATTCAACCTGTGGGGGCCTGGATGGAAAGGATCAGCTTCTCCCAACTGGGATAATTCATAGACCTACTGTGTTTTATGGGAAGAGATTACCTGGGAAGCGTATCTGTCCCAGTTTGAAATAGTGTCCTACATAAATGGCTGGGAAGAGGGACGGAAAGGGGCATTCCTGGCTGCAAGCCTGAGTGGGCCAGCTCTGACAGTGTTGCAGAACCTAGTTCCTGAAAAGAGACAAAGTTACCAGGATTTGGTGGAAGCTCTGGACCTACAGTTTGGAGCAGTGCATCAATCTGAGTTAGCAATGACCCAGTTCAGGAACCGCCAGAGGAAGAAGGACGAAACTCTACCCGAGGAAGCTGAGGACCTGAGGAGGCTGGCTGGCCTCGTCTATCCAGATGCTAGTGAGGAGATGCAGGAAACTTTGGCAAAAGACCAGTTTATTGATGGCCAGTGGGACCTGGACTTCAGAATGAAAATACTCAAGAGAAGGCCAAAGACCCTTTGAGAAGCTGTGGCATTTGCCACAGAAATAGAATAATTCTATGCAGCAACTGGAGTGAGGGGAAGGCAGCCCATCATAAGGAAAGTAGAGAGTGTAGGTAAGCACCAGCTTTTGTCTGACATGAATGGGGAGAATGGGGAGTCTGACTGGATTCAGAGCATTTCTGAATGGTTGGAAAACCTGCTTGATTCGGCTGGACAAACCAAAGGGGCTGGCAATGGTCAGAGGTATAAAGGGAAAGTACCTTTAAAATGTGGACACTGTGGAAGAATTGGACACAAAAGGGAGAAGTGCTATTTGGTTAGAGGAAGTCAGGACGGGGGTCCATAAGTGCCAAAGGAGGAGTCTCCATCTTTTTTCGGAAAATGGCTCACCACCAAGCTAGAGGGGCAAAGCTTGGGAGTTGAGGGAAAAACCCCGCAATTTTCCCTAGGTAAGGTCAGCTGAACAATAATAATGAAAGTCTGGTCATCGAGTGTAAAATAGGTGTTATGAAAAGCATGGGTATTTTGGACACCGGTTTTAATGTTACGGTTGTAAGGTCGGACCGGCTGAAACAGCTAAGAGGGAGCAAACCTATGAAGGAGCAACATGATTAGTCTCAAATGGAAATGGTCACGGAAGAGTGGGTCCCAGTCAGGAGGTGCGGGAAGTTGAACTTAAAGGTTGGGCCGGTGGAACTGGAACATGAAGTATGGAAGGCAGAGATAGTGGATGAACTCATAATTGGCTTGGACTTCCTAAAGACTAACCATTGTATTATAGATGTTAGAGCTGGAATATTACAGATCAGGTCTGTAAAGATTCCTTTCAAGGAGATGGGCCATGTTCAATGAATCTGGTGCTGGCGGTTACTTTGCAAAGAAAAAACAGTTCTACCCCAATGGGCTGAAACTATTGTTACCGCTGCCATCGCAGGTAACTTCCCTGCAACAGAAAGTTGGGGATTAGTTGAGATGTGTTCGGATATAGGGGGGTTGGAAGGGGTTCTGGCTGCTAAGTCCTTAATAGACTTGAGACAGAGAAAAGTTCCTGTGCGAATGTTAAACATAACTGATCAGGAACAAATAATAAAGGAGGGGTGTACAGTCACTAAATGTGAGCCCGTGCAGCTAATAAGTGCTAACGCCCAACTGAGTAACATTGGGTAAGGGGTTGGAGGTGAGCTCCCCAATTTTCTGTCTGGGCTGTACCAACGAAGTGCTGTGCACTTGAATGGTGAGCAGCAGCAAAGATTGAGGGACTTTCTGGCGAGAAACCAAGGGTTGTTCTCCAGATCTCATAAGGAACTTGGATGCACTTCGTTGGTACAGCACAGAATTGATACGGAGGGAAGCCATTCTATCAAACAGGTGCCCCACAGACTGCCGATTGCCAAGCGAGAGGAAGCTTTGCAGGCCATAGGAGAAATGCATCAGCAGGGCATAATAGAGCCTTCAGCCAGCCCTTGGGCTTCCCCCTATAGTGCTGGTTAAGAAACAGGATGGCAGCACCAAGTTTTACATGGACTATAGGAAAGTGAACCAAGTTACTGTAAAGGATTTGTATCCTCTGTCACGAATAGATGATACCTTGAATGCAATGTCAGGCTCAATATGGTTTTCTACCTTGGATCTAAAAAGTGGGTATTGGCAAGTACAAATGGACCCAAGGGATAAAGAAAAGACTGCTTTTACAACAGGGCAAGGGCTTTGGCAGTTTAGAGTAATGGCTTTTGGCTTGTGCAATGCCCTGGCTACCTTTGAGAGGCTGATGGAGAGGGTGCTACATGGCTTGCCTCCATCTGCCTGTCTTCTTTATCTGGATGATATTCTGGTGCATGCTAAAAGCTTTGGGCAGGAGCTAATGCATTTGCAGCTGGTCTGCGATAAGCTGGAAATTGCTAATCTGAAACTTAATCCAAAGAAATGTGAGCTGTTTCAGAAAAAGGTTAGGTACTTGGGGCACACCCTGAGTGCTGAGGGGATCTCTCCAGACAAGGGGAAAACTTTAGCAGTAGAAGACTGGCCAACTCCGAAAAACCTTACTGAAGTGCAGGGGTTTGTGGGGTTGTGCTCTTACTATTGGAGGTCTATTTGTGGGTTTGCCAACATAGCAACATTTTAAAAGTCCGCAAATTAAATACCTCGATCGTGAGGTATTTAATTCGTGGACTTTAAAAATACGCAACCGCCATAATATGCGCATAATACCCCGCTTCCATCTCGTGTAATTAATACATGTGTCCGTTTCTAATTATGCGCAATCACGATGCGCAATCGCGTGCCGCTCGTCTAAAAGCGGCCTAGGACAACTGATCTCCCATCTCCTTGCTTGCCTTCTCTGACAGAGGCAGGCCCTGTTCCTGTCCTCCTGCCAATGGTCCAGGTGGGCCTCAGAAGCCAAGGCTATGCATTGTGCGGCATTCTGCCACACAAGCTGCCTGTCCTCCCAAGCCATGGCCTGAATGATGTCCTGGAACTTGTCTGACTGTCATATATTCTCCCCAAGCAGCTCCCTCTCCAAATCCTTCCTGCACTTCTAGTTGCAGACCTGCAGGTTCTGGTTCTGCTGGGCATTTCTGGCTGGGGGTTCTGTCTGCACCTGTAGAGGTGGCAAACATGTAATAAGGCAACAAGGAAAATAATTACTTTAGACTGTCCCATTCCTCCCCACCCCCACCCCCTGATGTTTCAGCCTGTCCCTGCCTGCCTTTCCTGCTCAGTATAAAGGCTGCACTTGCACCAAATGTACTATTTGTGTCGGGTGCTGCAGTGTCCCACGGAGTATCCTGCTCTCCCCAGTGCTCTCTAAGAACACAGTAAAGAAAAGAAAAAAAACCCCACATATTTGGATAGCAATAAAGGGAAGCCTTTATCATGCAGCTGTGCAACCAGGATGAGTTGTGACATGTTTGAATTTGGTACATGCTGGGCTTTTAAGGTGGACGTTACGTGCATGATAGTGAGAGTGGAGAGAGGTCATTCAGAGGTTTTGGGTGAAGTGCCATCAGTATGCTGATGACACCCAGCTCTGCCTCTTTTTCATCCAACCCAGGGCCTGCACTCCTGGTGCTTAAACCTGATGCCTGGCTACTGTTGAGAACTGGATGAGGATGAGACATTGAAGCTGAATCCAGAAAAGACTGAAGCGATGATGGTTGGATGGCCTTGTGACCTGAAGGGGATTGGGATTCCTTCTATTTATGGAGTCTGGCTCGCTTAGGTCAATCAGGTTCGCAGCCTTGGAGTGCTTCTGAACCCCTTGCTGTGCCTGAATTGTCAGGTTGCTGCAGTGACCAGGAGCGCTTTTCACCAACTCCAGCTGGTGTGGAGACTGCAGCTTTTCCTTTCTGATTTGGATCTGGCCACCATCATCCATGCTTTCATCACCTCAAGGCTAGACTACTGCAACATGCTTTACATGGGGCTGCCCTTGATGACTCTTTGGAAGCTGTAGCTGGTGCAGAATGCAGCAGCTTGCCTCCTTTCAGGGATGAGGTGCTGGGAGTGCATCACACCAGTGCTCCGAAGTCTGTGCTGGCTCCCTATAGCTTTCCAGGCACAATTCAAGCTCCTTGTTTTGACCTTTAAAGCCCTAACCAGTATGGGCGCCACATATCTGAAAGACTGTCTGTCCTTCCATGTCCCATTGTGGCCCCTGTGATTGTCCAGGAGCACCTCCCTGTGGGTACCATCTGTTAGTCTTGTTTGTACAACAAGGGCTTGCAGGAAGGTGTTCTTGGTTGCTGCCCAGGTGTTGTGGAACTCCCTTCCCCCAGAGGTTCTGTGGCATGGCACAGTAAAAGATCATGGCTTAAAGAATACTGGCCCTTTAAGAAAGCCTAACAGACTGCAAGTCGGGCCTATAAAAAAAGCCCACGATAAAGCCAGTTAGTGGGCAGTCAGGAGGAAGGTGCTGAAGGGAACGGGCCTCTTCTGGAATGTGGCTGACCCAGGGCTGAATGCCCAGAAAGGACTGAAGAACAGCCCATACTTGAAGATCTTTACCTAGAGGCTTCTGGAGGCAAAGCAGGCCATGCTTCAGGAACTTTGATGACAACATTCAGGTGGGATCCACCTATACTTTTGTTAAGGACTTTGTGTTCATGTTTAATTTACTTTAGAGGGGCCCACCATTGCTGGGAGAAGTCCTTACATGGTGGGCAACAGGGCTGGATTTAGGGGCTTCTGAGGAGACAAGTGTTAAATTGGGATTAACCGTTTGTGTTAAGTTCGGGTGCAGCTGGTGTCTCACAGTTTTTGTGGTAGGTGGGAGAGCTACCTTTCCCATAACTCTAGTGACATTCGGCCCCCTGCCACAGGTTCAGTTAAGCCTGAGCCCGAGAATCTTCTGGAGGTGACAAAGACTTTCTTTGTTTGAAAAGGCATTTGGCAGGCAGGGATAGGGGTTGGTTGGTGAGTGGATTTGGTGTAGGAGTGTGAGGGGGGTTGTATGTGGGGAGCGAGGAGGTGGCATTGGGTGGGTTTTGTGGGGAATCTGGGTGGGTTGGAGGATGCTTTGGGGGGGGTTGTCTGTATTTTAATGTTTTTGGGAGCAAGCCAATGGTCGACACCCCCCTCCCTCCCCCCACAGCCAGAACATGCGCGCTCATGTGTGCCATGTGTTCAGCACAGCCCTGGGCACCTGTGCTGCATGCATGGCATGCATGCGCACCTGAGTGTATGCATTCTGGCCAGAGCACGGCACCAGCAGATGGTGTACGTGGCCCATTGGATTGCTCGTTTTATTTTTTATATTTTTAAAATATGTTTATATATGTTTATATATTTTTATTTTGTAAGCTGTCCTGAGTCTTTTGAGGGAAGGGCACCATGAAAATTTAAATAAATAAAGAAATAAATAAACTGGAACTTACTTTCGTTTATAAAGTTTTCTTTTATCTTAAAACTGGTGTGTGGCTGTGTTCAATTGCTGAAACTACTTTCAGGATTCTAAAATGCTCTTCTCTTAGATACAGAAGTGAGCCTATCCAAATAAATTGTTTCTATTCAGAACAGCCCAAATAAATGTGGGCTAAGCATTTTCAATTGGGATTCAGGCTGTGTGTGTTTGGATTAACACATTGAGATTGGGTGAAGAGGTCCTGGGTTGAGAAGAGGAGAAGCCTGTAAAGATCACACATACAGGAAGTGAGTCACACTGGGTTTGGAGGTGTAGTGGGGTTTGAGATTGAACCCTACATCCTCATTACATGCACAAAGAATGCACCTTAGGCACAGAGTCATTTTCGTAGACGCACAATGATTTTTAAGCCTTTAGCTTTGTAGTATAAAAATTGCTTATAGCAAAAGAGTGGAGCCAATAATAATTATAGGAAGACATTAAAATAAATTAACCTACCATGTACTCTCTAACTCTGCTTAATTGGAAGGACACAATCTCATTGACTGTAATATAAATGAATTGTAACTGCTGTTTCTTCTGGAACCCGAGAATGCCTGAGGCCAGAAAGAGTTTTCATTTCCCTTTCCATTGTAATGAGATTGGTTCTTCCTTTGCAGGAATCTCTCTTGGGGCAGCTGCAGCTAGGAGAAACCTAGTGGCTTTCTTTTTAAATTCCTTATTTCTAATTAGATAAAAGTAAACACGTAAACACTTAAACAAAAAACCCCAATTGTTATCCTGTCTTTCCCCAAAGACTCAAGGTGGCTAATAACATCACTTAAAACATATCATTAAAGTAAGAGAATAAAACCCATGAAACCACATATGGAATACTCATTAAAACCTAACCCTGACCCAATGAATAGGTCTTACACTGCCTCCGGGAGATACTCAGTCCAGGGCTTTGGCGAACCTCCAAGGGAAAGGAGTTCCTGAACTGTGGAGCAGCCACCAAGAATGTCTCTCTGTGTGACTGTGGAATAATCTAGCCTCGAGATAAAGAAGGCATGGATGACAGTGGCTAGGTAGGTCTGTAACTGAAAATAAGGGTTGCAGACTCTTGGTTATGGCTGTGGCCTGATGTTCTAGATGCAGTGTAGAATCCAGGAGCACCCAAAGCTACCAGGGAGGCTGTTATGCAGCAATGATGGGTAAGTATCTCAGTCCTCCTTGGATCACAGTTCTGTTAGCAGAAAATTAGGTGGCTTGCAAGTTCTGATAAGGTGCTGCAGTTTGTACAATATTAACAGAGCTAGCATAGGTCTCTCTCAATCTCTGGACATGGAGTTAAATGGGTTACTTAATAAGTACAACTTCCAGACTGGGGAAACTGAGATTTGAACTCAAAGATTTGGCCCAATCACTGCTTCTGTCGAAGAAATCAGGACACACTCTGTGTTTGGAAGGAATCTATCAGAGAAACATTATTTCTTTAACTAACAGCTGTTAGGAGGGTCCCAACTCCACAGGGCTTCCCCTATAGATCTAGAGTCCCTTCCTAGCCAGAGTCAAAAACACTTTTAGAGTTTTCAGGTTACAGGCAAAGAGGCATTTCTTATCAGTTAAAAAAACAGTTTGGAGCTGTGTTAAACACAGAGCTGCTACACAGAGTTTATATTAGAGAAGAACATCTTCAAGGCTAGTAAAAACAAACTTACAGAAAGTGAAAAACAAGCTTACAGCTATGTGTAAAGGGCAATCTTTATCTATTGCAATTAGCTGTAATGAGTACATGGAGCATTGCAAGAACTCAGCTCATCTCTGTCATTTCTGTCCCAAGTTTTCAGGCCTCAGATTATGAGCTTCCACACTTCCTAACCAATGGACATATTACTTTTATGAGCATATCGAATCACTCACTTTTAATGCTTCCACCTGCGGGGAGGAAAAGAGCAAGCAGAAGGTGACTCTGGGGGCGGGGGAGGGGCCACGGGAGCCAGCACACCTGAGCTGGGTGCCCTGGCGTAACCCCGTGACCCCACATCCGGAAGCTGCTTTGGGGGGGGCACAAAAGGAACTGACTTGCAGGGAAGAGGAGAGGACTTACTGGCTTTCCATCTGTTGGGACTTGCTGCGCTGCCTGGAGTGCTGTCTCCACCACTACTGTTGCCAGGCTCAGTTGCCGCTGCCGTGATCCCCCGCTGCTTCCACTTGTGGGGAGGAAAAGAGCAAGCAGAAGGTGACTCTGGGGGTGGGGGGGCCATGGGAGCCAGCACAGCTGAGCTGGGTGCCCTGGCGTAACCCCGTGACCCCACATCCAGAAGCTGCTTCGGGGGGCACAAAAGGAGCCATCTGTGGGTCTGCCGAAGGGCCGTGAGCTGAAGGACCACAGCCCTTTGGGGGGGCAGGGGGCCAGTATGCTGGCAAGTCATTTGTGTGTTTTAAGGGGAGAGGGGGTGGGGAGGGGTTAGTGGGGAGGGAGGCGTCCTTAACACTGCCTTTTGGGGTTAGGTTGGGAAAGGAGGCATTCCCCCATGGTGAGAGTATGGGAGGTAGCGTTGAACTCCCCCAGGACTTTGGACTTTGGTCCTCAGGGACTTCAATACTCATGTCGATGCCAGCCTTGTAGGAGCGGAGCAGGAGTCCATGGCTGCCATGGCAACCATGGACTTGTCCCAAGTGGTCAACTGCCCGACCCATGTGGGGGGACATACCCTTGACCTGGTCTTCTGTTATGGCCTTGAGGTGGGTAATCCTTTAGTGGGGAATGTGAGGTTCATGCCCTTGTCATGGTCGGACCATTATCTCCTATAGGCCAGTCTCTCAGCGCACCCCCTAAAGAAGGGGAATGGACCAGTTAGGTTGGTCCACCCTCAGAGGCTGATGGAACCACAGAGGTTCCAAGAGGCTCTGAGGGATATAACCCTGGACCCTGACAGCCAATCTGCTGATGTGCTGGTACAGCATTGGAACACCTTGCTGTGGGAGACCATCGACAGGGTGGCTCCGAGACGTCCCCTGCCTCCATCTCATCACCGCAGGGCCCTATGGTTTACTGAGGGACTGCAGTGTATGAAGCAAGTAGTCAGGAGACTAGAGAATCAATTTTATTGTGCCAAAGGCCATTTCATACAGTTGTACCAAAGCATATCTCAGATACATACACAATAAAACAAAAACATTGCATGAAGGAAAAGGACCTAGTGCTCAAAGTGACAGACTACTACAATAAAAGAAAAACCTGAAAGTCAACCACAGGGGGGGATTCTCCATTCCTAAAGTCCCTAATACCAAGGGTCTACTGCCGCGCTCTTCCTAGTCTAAGAGTTAATGTGGGTCTTAGCCGACTTCCACGTGTTGCTCCTGACTCATCCAGGTCTCGGGTAATTACCTTAGATGGTTATGATAGGGTCAGGGGGTCATCTGGGAAGGATCTAAAATCCACAAAGTTTTTCCTGTAGTGTACTATAAACAACAGGAAAGCTGCAACATTCTTAGTGTCCTGGGAGTTTGAACCATCCAGGAGCCTGCACAGCAGAGCAGAATATGACCTGCCCAGGAACCTTCCCAGTAAGGACCCCAAATATCTTTCCCTTGGTCAATCATACAGGTGGCAATAGAGTATGATATGGGTCACGGTCTCAGTGGCACAGTTATCAAAGGGACAGAGCCTTTCAGCAAAGGGAATGCCCTGAAATCATTCCTCCAAAACCTGGGAGGGCAGAGCATTGGTTCGGACATGAAATAATAGTTGTTTGGCCCGGGCCAATACTGTGGTGGTGAGATATTCTGCTATTTGCCCTGGCTCGGGTGCCCAGTCTAGGTAAGCCCTAACATGGGGGGAGGCATTAACCATACCAACCTCTTTCTGACGTACAATGTCTGAGGCTCTAGCCAAGACCTCTTTCCTTACAGCCCCAGAGGGTTTATGAGAGAGAGATTCTCTGGAAAGTCCCATTTCTTTAAGCTGCCCCTCCACTTTAAGGCTCCATGGGCTCATGAAGCTGTCTTCACCAACCTCCTCGAGTAGGTCTGGACACTGCTTGGAGAAAATTTGACACCAAGGCTTGAATGCTTGCTCATGGGCCACCTGATACCAGCTTTTTTGGCCCAGTTCGAGCCTCACAATGACACGGGGGGTGCTCTTCGGGTTTCCCAACAGGCCCATAAGGAACCTATTCCGGGTTGCATTAATGCTGTGTGTGGCAAAGGGGGCCCAGAGCTCTGCTCCATATAAAACTTGAGCTCTGACCTTGCTATTATGGGCCTGGACTGCAAGCTTGGGTGCACTCCTTCCTTGACGTGAGAAGAAAGCATATATGGAACAAGAGGGGCCCTTGGCCACTGTAATTGCTCTCAACACATGCTCCTTCCAAGTACCGTTCTGATGAAATAAAAGTCCAAGGTATCAGAAATACATCACCTGTTGTATCAGGTGCCCCCCCCGTTGCCCACTGAAAAAATTTCTTTTTATTGGTGAAGGTCATTATTTTAGATTTACTATAATTAATAGTTAATCTGTTATCTTTACAGAAGTCGGTGAATGTGTTTAGCTGCCTTGTCAGACCGATGTGCGTCTGAGACATAAGTGCCACATCGTCTGCATAGCAGAGACAGCCTACAGCCCTAGAAGCCAGACATGGTGGGCAAAATTTTGGGTTAGCCATTTGACTAATAACTTCATTAATGTAAATATTAAAGAGGGCTATGGCCAACACACAGCCCTGCCTAACACCCACTGTGGTGTTTATGGGAGGGGTGGTATTCCCAAGATGGTCAACCCTGACTACTAATGAAGAATTGCCATATAAGGTGCGAATGAGAGTAAACAGTCTTCCGTAGATAGAGGTCCTCTGGAGTTTCTCCCAGAGCATCCCTCTATCAACCGAGTCAAAGGCAGCCTTTAGATCTAAAATAATGTGCCATTCCACCCCCTATACTTCCTTACTGGCCAGATGGTATAATACAAAACATAACTTCATTGTCGATCGCCCTTTCTGAAATCCTGCTTGTTCTAAAGCTAGCACCTTCTCCCGATGCATCCATTCCATAAGTTTTCCAAGTAGAAACTTTGCGTAAATTTTTCCTATTACACACAAGAGGCTAATCGGTCTGTAGTTTGCCGGGTTATTCCTAGGACCTTTTTAAAAGATAGGTATCACTACCGCCTTGCCCCACAAAGCTGGAATGTTTCCAGAGTTGTTTATTGCTGTGAACAAGGCAGCCAGTAGGGGAATCCACCACTCTTTGTACAGTTTAATAAACTCAATGTATATGAGGTCAGAACCTGGCACATTGTGATTTTGAAAGGAATCTACCAGCTCCTCGACCTCATCTACTGCAACAGGAGGCCAGGGTGAAGTGTCCACAGAGACTAAATCCACAGGGACCCACATGCTCTCCTCACCACCTGTAGAGAATAAGGCACTGAAATACTTGACCCAGATGTACGGGTCAATTACAACAGATGACCAGCTTGGCTCCCATATAGATGCACCATTAATAAGCTGCCAAAATTTCCTAGCATCTTTTTTTTCTGCCACAGATACTAGGCTTCCCCATTCCATCTTTACATATTCATGCTTTTTTGTCCTAATTAACTCCTTGTATTCTGCCCTCAATGCCACAAAGTTGGGAGGAAGTCATGAAGAGAAGCCTGCCCTGTACTCCTCATACTTGGCCCTGAGGTTACCTTTCATCTTCTGACAATCTTTGTCAAACCAAGGTTTGCCCTTTGGAGAGCGAAGAGGGCAGAAAGCCCTTGGTTCTTTATTCAGGGACTGAATAAATTCACTCAGGGCCAGTCTGAGTTGGTTGTACTTCATTACTGTCTCACTGTTATCAGTAGACAGGAGCAGGCTCTCCCACAGACTGCTGCAGGAAGGTTGAGAGGTCCATTCCACTAATGTGGAAAGTAAGGCTTCGTTCCATCTAGGCGGCTTCTGGATAGCCAGATGAGCCACTTCAAGATCTGGAGGAGGGTCCTGCCCTAAGATAGTTCCGGCTGGAAACAGCTTAAGAACCAGAGGGAGATGGTCACCCACCAAACCCACTCCAACAGCAAAGTCGGTGACCAGGGGAAGGGCTGCCATAGACACCAGAGCATAATCCACAACGTTGGAACCAGTTGTCCCAATATAGGTGAATTCACCTTCTGGGTCATTGTACCCTATACCATTGAATATAGATAAATGGTATCCCACCATCAAATTGGCCAATTTAATTCCCAAGGCCTTAACTCGTAGATCTTTGGAGCTTCTAGATCTAGATTGCACTCCCTGCACCTCCAAAGGGATATCACAATAGAGATCCATAGAATTCTTATTGAGGCCCAATCGAGCATTGAAATCACCCATGATAATTAATAATCCCTCTGGATATTTATATCGAAGCTTCACCATTAATGTTTCTAATGCATTCCACATAGGATCTCTATAGGAGCCAGCATTGCACGGAGGAATGTATACTGTAAGGATAATCAACGTTGAAGTGCCAAATTTTACTACAAAACCTAATGCTAATTGTGAAGAGGAGATAGCAATGGTATCCCCAGAGATCAACCTCTGGTCCAAAAAACACCCCAAACCTCCACAAGCCCGACCTCTTGTTCGAAAGTTAGTGGCTGGGAGGTTTAAAGCCAAGTAGCCCTCTAACTCCAAAGGGTCCTTGGTCCAGGTCTCCTGTACAAGTATAATATGGTGTCTTTTTGATGAAGGTGACAAAATCATCATCGTTCCTATGCCTGGCCCAACCTGCTATATTCCATGAGCAGATGGACAACAGCTCGCAACCTGGGGCTAGTCACAGGGCATCAGTAGCCCCCTCACTTCCCCCAGGGGTAGTCCTGGCAGGCCTTGCCTGATCATCAATGGGTGGCTGGGGAGCATTTATGGGCTGGAGCGGGCTGCCTGTTGTCGAAGGCAATAAGTTAAGTCCTAAATAGGGCTGATGCGGCAGCAGCTGTTACCTCGCCGCGATTCCGTTCTGCCATTTCGGAATTGCCTGCGCCACACCATGACTTTTCTGTGGACATTCCGCTAATTCCGCCGGAATTCTGCAAATCGCGGAATTGCGGAAAAATTGCTTAAATTGTGGGAAAATTGCAGAAATTGCTGAAAACCGCTATTCCGCTATTTTGTGGCTCTGGCAGAATTGCGGAAGTAGCGAAAACGTCATGTTTCCATGATTCTACTAAATAGCGGAATTAAATAAGCGGAACCGCGGAATGAAACTAGCGGAATGAAAGCCTCTGCCATGCCGTTCCACTAATTGCGGAAACACTGTTTCCGCCGGAAATAGCTACCACTGCGATATTTCGCTACAGCCCTAGTCCTAAAACCTCCACTGTATGGTTGTCTTCATTAGGAGACTACAGTGACGCTGGCGTTGGACTCGCTCTGAATCTGACCGATTTCTCCATAGGACCCATTTGCAGTCCTATGTTGAGGCTGTGAGGACAGCAAAGAAGGAATACTTTGCTGCCCTCATAGCGTCCGCAAAGTTGCGTCCACCGGAGCTGTTCCAGAGGGTGTGGGGGCTGGGTTGTCCGGCCTCCCTCTGCCTGGACGGGGACTTGTTCCAGGTCCGCTGTGAGGAGTTTGCCATCTACTTTGCAGACAAGATCGCTCAGATCCAGAGTAACTTTGACACCTGGTTGAATGCAGTAGGTGAGGAGCATGATGTTATGGAGGCACCATCTGGTCGCTCTTTCTGGGAGGAGTTTCAGGAAGTGACACCGGCCGATGCAGTAGATGTCCTGGGGTCTGTTTGAGCCACCAGTTGTGAACTAGATCCATGCCCATCCTGGTTGGTGAAAGCCTCCAGGGAGACATTGAGGTCGGTTCTGGCGAGGGTGGTTAACGCGTCCCTCCGGCAGGGGAGGTTGTCGCCCAGTCTCAAGGAGGCTGTGGTGCACCCCCTGCTGAAGAAGCCTTCTTTGGATGTGGACGCACTCGCCAGTTACTGTTCCATCTCTAATCTTCCCCTTTTAGGGAAGGTTATTGAACGGGCAGTGGCTCTGCAGTTCCAGGCGCATCTGGACAGTATCTGTTTCCTTGACCCTTTTCAGTCTGTGTTCCACCCCGGCTATGATACTGAGACGGCATTGGCGGCTTTGGTGGATGATCTTCACTGGGAGGTGGATGCAGGATGTTCTACATTCTTGATCCTGCTAGATCTCTTGGCCGCTTTTGATACTGTGGACCATGGGCTGCTGCTGAGATGGCTGCGAGACCTGGGGGTCTGAACGGGACTGTCCTTGGGTGGTTCCGTTCATTCCTCTTGGGGAGAAGCCAGTGGGTGGTGCTGGGAGCTGAAGCATCGAGCCCCTGGGCCTTGACCTGTGGCGTTACGCAGGGTTCGATCCTGTCTTCACTTTTGTTTAATGTGTATATGCAGCCCCTGGGGGAGATCGTGAAAGAGTTTGGGGTGTGATGTCAGCAATATGCTTATGATACTCAGTTGTACCTCTCATTTTCAACTGACCGTCTCGTTGCTTTCCCAATGTTTGGAGGCCATGGTGGATTGGATGTGGCAGAGCAGACTGAAGCTCAATCCCGATAAGATGGAAGTGATGGTGGTGGGTAGGGCGAGGGAGGTGCCGGCTCCTCTGGTGGTGGTAGTGGTGGGGGTTTGCCCTCCTTTAGCCCAACAGGTTTGTTGTCTGAGGGTGGTTTTGGATTTGGGCCTCCGTCTGGATCGGCAGGTGGAGGCAGTGGCTAAAGCCACCTTCCGCCAGCTGTATCTTGTACGGAGGCTGTACCCATACATCTCTGGGCTCGACCTGACCACTCTTATTCACGTCTTCATCACCTCAAGGCTAGACTACTGCAATGCGCTCTATGTGGGGCTTCCCTTGGCTCTGGTTCGGAGACTGCAGCTGGTGTAGAATGCAGTGGCCCATCTTCTCACAGGGACGAGGCGGCAGGAGCATATAACACCTGTGCTCCACACTCTGCACTGGCTACCTATACTGAGTGTACTGAGCCAGATTCAAGGTGTCGATCTATAAAGTCCTACATGGTCTGGGCCCGTCATATCTTGGGGACCACCTTGCCCTCTGTGCCTCAGAGTGATCCCTGCGGTCTGCCAGGGGCTCCTTCTTGGAGGTCCCCTGTGTTAAACGGGGGGCCACAATGGAGAGGGCGTTTTCAGTGGCCAGGTTGAGACTTTGGAACTCCCTCCTGGAGGAAGCTCACCTGGCCCCGGGTCTGATGGCATTTCGTTGAGCCTGTAAGACCTGGCTGTTCGCCCAGGCCTTCGGAGGGGTGGGAGGGTAAGATAGGTTGGGGGATTTGGGGAGGGGTCTTATGATATCATTTTATCCTTGATATTATGTTTTATGTGTTTTTATTGTTGTTTTATTTGCTGTAAGCTGCCCCGGGATGCCGTGGGCATGAAGGGGCGGCCAATAAATGTAAATAAATAAATAAATAAATAAATAAAAGGAACTTGGGTGAGACTGGTTTTTGTGAAGAGGACTCTTGAGCATAATTGTAGAGGTTGCAATGATCTTAAGGAGTATGTCAGTATGGGGTGATGTATCCACAGCAACTGATGACAGCCTGATAATCCTGCAGGAAATGGCATGGGTTCTTGCTCGTATGACAGCACATACACGGCAAGTTTTCAGGGACCTTCGCATAGTAGGTGAGCATGCCATCTGTTGTTCTGGCATGCCTTGTGGTGATGACATTCCCACGGCCATTACCTGTCAGTCCTGCATGTGAGGACTCTATGGTTCTTTTGGCCATGCTGCAATCACCTCTATCCATTATATGTCAGTTCCTCAGGACACCGTAGTGTGAGGTAGCATGGAAAGGGTAGGGTCCCTACATGGAGCATGCACAGCTTGTCTCCTACTTGGTACCGCTGTATCCACTGGCCCCCAGGATTGGTTACAAATGTGGGTCACATGTGTCTAGCCCTGTTGCACTGGAATCACTTGTCAGTGCAAGTGATATAATGGTTGGCATCACATCCCCAACAATGGCTGATGTGAATGCAGCAGGTTGCATACCAGCTGCAAATGCATCAATGGGCAATGGGAGCAGTAATATGCCTTTTTTTTTGGTCTTTGCATTTCGGGACCTGAGGCAGCAGCAAGAGGCAGAGCATGCCCGAGTTATCCTGTCCCTAGGCCAGGTCTACAATGTGGTGCGGTGGGTGGAGCACCGTGTCCATGTGTTCTCCTGGGCATAAAATGCACGGTGGAACTGGGGTAGGGGGACTGGGAGGGGCCTGCTCTGATGCCTGCCTATGAAATCATTATATTCTCCTGTTACACTTATGTATATAGTTCATGTGAATATGTTATACCCTCTGTGATGGTTTCATATGCGGCTCATTTGAATAAATGGTTTTGCTACGTTTAGCTGTGTGGTGCTCCTTGGAGGGTTGCAGGGTGTGTGTGCATGCACCCTGACCCATGGATGTGGGATGCATGTGGGAGAACAGAAGCCGCCCCGCCCCCATTTCCACAGCCCACCCCAATGCATGCAGTGGTCAGAAAAGAATAGCAGGAAACAACATTTAACAAAACATAGTTTTATGTACTTAGGTCTGGAACACAAAAAACAGGAAACATATATATACACACACACAAATCTTCTCCTGTCCCTTGTTTATATGAAATAAATATTTAAAATGAAATCAAGATTTCCCAGCCCCTCTGCCCTGCCCTTCCACCTTCTGCTTTCAAACCCCTGTCCCCATTTGGGGTGGTGGTGAGGTGGTCCCCTGTGCCTCCAGCTACTGTTTCTCCTCTTCCTTGGTCTCCCCACTGGTGAAGGAGTGGCCAGCAGGACTGGACACTCCTGCCAGTCCTGCTGGCCACATGACTGGTGAAGGGTTGGGCTGATGGGTGCCCCTGATCCTTGGTTGGCTGTGCATCCCGTGTACACTGTGCTGGCTGCTGCAGACGCATGGGCAGAGGGATGGGATCAGGGTGGACTACTGGTGGGGACCCTTGGAGGAGGCCAGGACTGGAAACTCGCCCGCTGCGGCAATTATGGAGGTGCTCTCCATGCCCACATGGATTAGGAGGGCCCATCCGTTGGTGAGGGAATCATTCATTTTATGGAGATACTGTTGACCTTCCCTCTCTGAGGAATGCTGGAAATCCTCCATTTGCCGCAGGTGGCATGCTCAGTTCTTCCTGTCCAACCGGTGGTCTGTTTGGATCTCTGCAAGCAGGTTGCACTGTTGCACGGCAACCTGCTGTATGGACCGTCATGCATCTCCACCAGGTCCCTGTTGCCATCCCTGACCTCATCTGATTGGCATGTGCTCTCCTGCAGCAGCTCTTTGGTCAGGTCCTCCCTTTGCTGCCACATCCATGCCCGGTATCACCTCTGGTTTTGGATGCCTGGTACCAGTCCTGCAGGGTCATCTGCCTCTCGTGGCTGCGGATCTATTGAAGGAATGAATAGGAAGCCGTTGAGTCAGGGACAGGCAACATAGGCCCGGCTGTCATGTGGAGGTGGCAAATTTCCTGGTTGAAGTCAGTGAGAGCCTTTAGCCCTGATAGGGTCTAGATACAGCCGTTAATGGCGCACCAAACAGCCCTTGTTTGATCAGGACAGGGTCCCACCTTCACCACATGAAGAGGACTTGCATGGCTTTATTAAAGTTGCCCTTCCTTTTGGACCACCCTGTCCCCTTGTGTGCCTGTCAGCCAATGGGAAGCCGTGGAACATAGCACCTACAGTTGTATGATTCTGCTGCAGTCTGCTCGGAGCTGCCTTTGGATGACCTGCTTTGGCCCCCATCTCAGTGCCCAGACCAGCCCACCAGGGGCTGAGGGTGGTGCCAGGCAGGGTTTCTGCGCAGCTGTGGAGGAAGCCTCCCCCCCACCCACTGTGGGTGCATAGGATTCTTTTCTTATTATTATATCATGTTTTACTACCTGTTGCAGTTTATTTTGTTAATTTCTGTATATTGTTCCCCAAGGGTGGAGTCATGCCCACCCCACCTCTTCAGTACATGGTATACAGGGCCTTGCCACAATGGCACTAACTGTGGTTAGTGGCCATGGCAATCCATCTATGGGCTTAACCCCCCCACCCCCATCTGCTATGGCACTCTCCCAATTACCTCATTTCCCTAGCTGAATCTGGGGGCATGTCTTCTTGTCCAGGTTGCTGGGCTGGTTCCCCCTGGAGCTGTGGGAGACCTCTGAAGGAAGCACATATCAGGGGATTACCGTTGGTGGCTACCGTGTATAACCGCTCTGTCATAAGTGTCCTTTGCTGTGAGGTATAACCCACCCCCTCAACTTGCCACCCTCTCCAACTTCCTCCTGGGCCTACTTTCAGGAGGGGGTTCCCAAACATCCCTGGCCTCCTCAATGTTCTTCTGCTCCTTCTAGACACCTGTTGATGAGGGACATAATGGGACTCATGTTGGGGGCTGCCTTTATCTGACTAATACTTTTCTGTCCCATCCCTCTCTTCCATGCTCACATGCCCACACCCATCTCCATTGCTTGCATCTGAGTGTGTGTCCCCTATCCCCTCTGCCTCCACATCTGTCTCCACCTGTGCTGTGTGGAGGCTCTCTTCCTGGAGGGAGGACTGGTGGTGAGGGTCAGGAGACTGCTGGTGTCTGACCCTCAGGAGGAACCGACCCTGAGTCAGAGGCTGTCTGGCTGGCATATGGCTGGGTGCACACCCTCCAGGGTTGTGCCCGAGGGGCCAGCCTCCTCCTCAGAAGGAGGGGGGCACCAGAACAAGTGAGTGCTTCCGGTTCAACCATGTGTGGTTCCCCTAGCTGAGGCCCTCGGTGACCCCAGTGCCAACTATGCATGAGACTACAGTGGAACCCCCCACACAGAGGAAGGAGTCAAGGACAGCAATGTACGGTGCAGTTCTAGGTCCCTGGCCAGACTGGTTATTGTTGTCCTTGTACCTCCTTCTCAGCTCTTTGGCCCTCAGCTGGCAGTGGGTGGAGTCACAGTGATATCCAGCTGCAGCCATCTGCTTGGCAATCTGTTGAAACATGCACTCATTCTGGTGGGCAGTGCAAAACGTTCTCTGCATCTCCTTGTTCTCCCCCCGCCCTGAGGTGGATGAAGGCCATGGTCTCCAAGGGGACCCCTTTCCTGTGGGTTCATGCTGAGGTGGTGCTGGGGATTTGGGGGTTGCTCTGGGGTCTGGTAAGTGTGGGTGCCTGTGAACACAAGGGGAAAGGAGGCACATATGAATCGGGGCAGGTTTCGGTGGCAGCGTTTGTCTACCTCCCCCCATCTCTCCCCCTGGGACTCCTGGCTTACTCAATTGGGTCTTTCCTCCTCCTCCTCCTGCTGCATTCCTCCCCAGTGGTGGTGGTGATGTCCTGGATGCTGGCCAGTGGGTTTGGTGGCAAACTTGTTCTGGCCAACATGTTGGTGCCTTTGTTGCTGGGTCCCTTTAAATCTGCTGCATGGTCTGGTTGTTGGGGAATTGCTGGGAGACCAGTTATTTGACTGCTCTCCTCCTTCCTGGCAGGGCTCTGTGATCCTGGTGGACCACAATCCATCCCGGGTTGGGTGGGCTCGAACTAACTTGATGTCACAGATTTCCCCACTTTTGTCCGATCATGCTAACTTTAGCCCGGCCTGTTCCTCAGAGATTTCCCAGGATCACGGTCCCAGCTATCTGGCATCAGAGTCTAGAGTGGCAATGGATCAACCCATGCTAACATCTGGCAGCTTGCAAACTGATGTAACCTTGGGCCACGGTTCCAAGTGGGTCAAAGTCAAAACAGTCCAAAATGTCTGAAAACACCGTAAGAGCATGAAAAGGTGGGGGGGGGGACTATTTACTCACATCCCTTTATTGTTCTACAGCTGTAAGACACTTTGCATTGATGTAGGTGACTGCATCATATCCACACTAATCTATAATGGAGCCTATTTTTATTTAAAGCGTATTAAGTGATAAATATTCTCCTTGGCAAAGTGCCTTTTCCTTTATTCCATTTTTAAATGCACCTACTAATTTCCCATTTTTTGTCGAGAAGGGTCAAGTATAGTTTCAAATAAATCTTTCATTTTTATGCCTTAGGTTCACTCCATCTTGGTAATTCTACATAGTTTATTTATAAGTACATGTGCCTGTTAATAATAACTACAGCATAGTTGTATTTTGTGGTACAAAAAGAACACGATATAGGGAACAGTTTGAGGGGTCTGTGCTTGGAGTTGGGAGAGAGAAACTTACTTTGTGTTTAACTTTCTAAGATGGAAGGGTCTATTTTATGGAAGCAGTGTGTGCTGAGGTATAGTGATTATGCAAGGAAGTGTAGAAAAGTATAATAAATTACCGGATTTTTTCCTGAATTTTCTGTCCTTTTTTCTCAAACAAGAAAAAGAACTGGTAACCTCTTATTTATGCATTTTAAATAAGAATATAAATCACGAAAAATGGAATCAAAAAGAAAGAAGGTGGGTGAATAGTCCCAGAAATGTATTGATGAACATAGAAAAATTGTAAAAAAGAGTTTATAATTTACTGTAGTTCTGACGCAGTCATAACTAATGCACTAGAAATTTACCCATTTTATGCATCTATTTTGCTTGCTTTACTACTCTGCTGTTCATAAAAAGAGCATTTATTTCAGCAACTGTCATGTCACTTGACATTTATGTGATCTCTGAGCTATGTGTGAAATGCACATTTTTCTAGTTTCCAACATTTTTTTTAGTGAGAAGTTATTTATTTTACAAAGTTATATCGGCGTGATTTGTTTGCCTGTGCAACTAGTTTCATTGTTCTGGTTTTATTGCTTTTATTCTGATCACTCAGGAATCAAGATAGTATTTCATTTGGCTTTGTTTACCTTTTTAATCTTGTTTTCTACCATAGTTTTTGAGATTCATTTTCTTTATGTTATAGTCTTAATATCACTAAACACTAATGGGGAAAGTGGAACAATGGTCTGTTTCCATAACCACCAAATAACAGACTCCTTTGATAAGTATCTTTGGAACACTACGTTGGGTATAAGTACTGGTAAATTGAGGTCCTGAAAAAGATCCTAACATTATTGCATAATTGCCTGCAGCAGGAATCGAGAGCTCAGGTGGGTTTGAATCATGCTGAAGCCAATCCATTTCACTATAGATCAACTTTGAAGGACTATGGAATGGGTAGGATGTTGGTGAGGGAAACCCCCCTCTCTGTTACTATAACCTTCTGTGATAAATTTGTCACTCATTTTGCAGACAAAACTGCTGGTATTCACCACGGCTTGGTGGCAGTTGGTTTGCTGGCTGAGTCTGAGTTTGGGACTGTGGAGGTTCTGTCTTGCCCTGTTTATTTGGATCAGCTTCAGTTGGCGACACCCACCAATGTGAAGTATATGCTTGGGGCAATGTGAGCAACCAAGTGTAAATTAAATCCATACCTGTCCTACTTGGTGCAAGCCATCCAGGACTAGATTGGGGCCTTTGCTGTCTGGAATTGTCAGTGCCTCCTTTTGGGAGGGCAGGGTACTGGACAGCCTTAAAATCGCAGTTGTATGGACCCTACTAAAAAAATAAATATGACTTGACACTGCTTAGACAGCTATCACTCCATCTCTAGTCCTCCCTCTTTTAGGGAAGGTTATTGAATGGCTGGTTACACAGCAGCTTCAGGGGCATCTTGACATGACTGGATTCCTGGACCTTCATCAGTCTGGCTTTCGTCCTGGTTATAGTACTGAAACTGCACTTGTGGCCTTGGCTATGCCGAGAGACTGACACAGGAAATTGTACCCTGCTGATACTTTTATGAATAGCCTTTGATAAAGGCTATTATTCAGCAGCCTTTGATAAAGTTGATCATTATGAGGTGTTGATGACACAACTGTGGGACCTGTCAGGGGTTTGCAGGATAGCTCTTGAATGTTGGGGAAGTTTTAGTTGAATGTTGGGGAAGTCCCAGCCCCTCACCTGTGGGGTTCCATAGGGTTCATCTTGTCTCCCCTCCTGTTCAACGTGTATCTAAGGCTGTTGGGCAAGATTGTCTGTAGATTTGGGCTGCACTGCCATCAATATGCAGACGGCACTGAAATCTATATAAAAAGTAATGTGATAGGAGGCAGTGTCTTTTTGTGGATTGGTAACTAGTTGATGGATAGGAAAGAAAGAGTAGGACTAAATGGTCAGCTTTCACAATGGAGAGAAGTAAATAGTGGAGTGCCCCAGGATCTGTACTAGGAATGGTGTTGTTTTATGTATTCATTAATGATCTTGAAAAGGGTGTTAAGAATGAGGTGATCAAATGTGCAGATGACACCAAGCTATTCAAGGTAGTTAAAACAGGAGCATACTGTGAAGAACTGCAACAGGATATTACAACATTGGGTGCCTGGGCATCTAACTGGCAGATGAGATTTAATGTCGAGAAGTGCAAAGTAATGCAGATAGGGAAAAATAATCCAAACTATATGTACACAATGCTGGTTTCTAAATTAGGAGTTACCATTCAGGAAAAGGACCTTGCAGTCATTGTGGACAATACATTGACATTCTCAACTAAGTATGCAGCGGAGGTCAAAAAAGCAAATAGAATTTTAGGAATTATTTGTACATGGATAGAAAATAAAACTGAAAATATCATAATGCCTCTATGGGTAATTTCAGATGTTACGAGATCACAGTCAACCACACTGAATCACACACAAGCCCCCAGTGTGGCCAAAGAGCCCTGAACATCTGATCAGCAGCATCCAGATGTTCACCCCAGTCAATCACCAGTAGGGGCCAAAGCCAACCACGATTCTGGAGCTCGGGATGGGACCAGGTCCAGAACCGTGGTCAATGCAACTCCCACCGGGAAACGGCCAAAAGTAATGTCTGAATGGCAACCACCATTCCGCCAATCCGGTGGGATCACACAGAACGATCCCCAGCCATGGTGAATGCATGTAGCATCGCTACCAGGCAATGACTAGCAAACAGAACAAGGAGGGATATTTAAAGGGCACACAGAAGCAGGTGAATGAGGTGGTAAAACAACGGAGAAGAGGAAGAGAGACGAGATGGCAATGGAGCATGAGGAAGAGCAGCAGCAGCACCTGCAGGACGCACAGGGGACACCCAAGAGGGGACAGAGGCCCCCCGCAAATGGGTAAGCATACCACAACAGGTGGGGGGATGGCCGGGGGTGGGGTGGGGTGCAAGGGCAGCGGACAGCCATGGAGGGAAGGCGGGATGTGGGGTCCAGCATGGATAATGCATAGCACCCAACCTCCATGTCCCCCCAACAGACCAGTAAAAGAGCCCGAGCCCTGGAACCTCCACAGGACACCAGCAGGGAAGAGGCAGAGGAAGAGGAGGTGGCACCGGAGCTGGAGGGGCCAGCACGAAAACGGAGGTACCAGAGAGTGGGACAGTGGGGATTCAAGGAGACACAGGACTTCATAAAGATCTGGTGGTCCATTGAAAACCAGATCAAGCTTGCAGTCAACAAGTGCAACGAGCACGAGTTTGACCAGATAGTCCGGGAGATGGAAGAGGCAGGATACTACAGGATACTGGCAGAGGAGATCCTGAATACAAGCACAGAGCGGAGCAGTGGGAGGCGATGATAGCATCCATAGACAGGATGGAGACGGCAACTGTCAGAGCCGTGCAGCAGGTGGAGGGATGGGACAGGCACCTGGTGGCTGAGATGCAGAAGGAGAGGAGACTTGAGTGATGGGACTACACCAGGCAAATGGAGGCATTCGAATGGATGACAGCTACCATCAACCGCCTGGGTGCCAAGCACTCCAGGAAAATGGATCGGTTGCTCGAGATTGGCACATCGCTGCTGCTCCATGCAGGAACTATGAGTGCATACATAATGGCATCTGCACCCCCAGGCACCATACCGGCTGCAGCCCACTACCCATCCCACCACCAGCGCCCATTCCACAGAACCTGCTGCAGCCCCGACCACAGGGCCCACACATTCGACTGGCCGTCCCTGTCAGAGGGGTACGGGAAAGTTGGGAAGGTAAGGGGTGCCCAGACGCGCCACACTCTCTCAGAAGACTCTGATAATACTCGAAGGGGGTCCCGGAGGCCCGTCAGGATAGTATGTGGGCCGTTCCTTGGGCTTTTGCACCTGGAACTTAGGCCCCTATCATCATAGGGCACAGAGCTTCTTTTTACGGAAAGGACTTTCACACCAACGGGGGAGGAAGGTAGCAGTGAGGACTGGTGCAAGGAAGATAAGGCGAGGGCCCAGGGGTAAGGGGAGCAGGGAGGCAAGGACTTGCACACAGCCAAGGGGTGCGGGAAGAGAGGGGGCCCAGGGAGGGGCAGAAGCGCCAGGCCCGCAGGCCCCTTCACTCTCCTCACTCAAACTTTCACAGGGGAGCGGGGATCAGGAGTTCAACAGTCACGAGATACCTTGTAAAAGACACAGTCAACAAATTCAAAACACAGAGGAGGACAGGGAGGGAGCACAGGGGCAACAAGGGAGGCACAACACCAAAAGGACAACTCTCAATTGCAGATACTTAGCTTCCAAGCAGGAAAGGGGGGGGCTAGTTCATCCAGGCTAGAGCTCTGTTCACCGGCTCAGAGCTTCTGGAGCGGCCGGGTTATAAAGGGGCAGCCCCGCCCCCTACACGCCCCCGCAAGCGTGCGGAGCGGCGCAGCGGTGGGCGGGGCCCCGCCCTATCGGGAGTAGCCCCTGTTGTGGGCGTGGCTTCTGCTTGTGTCGGCGTCCCTGTACGCCGGGGAGATACCTCCGTCGGGGGAGAACTGCCGGGGGCGGGGCCTGCCACCCAGGTAGGTGCAGCAGCAGCAGCAGCAGCAGCAGCAGCTATCACCAGGCCTGGTCCAGTCCCCAACTCTGCCCAGAGAGGACAGCCAGGGCCCAGCCCAGAGCCAAGAATGTCTGGAGGGGGATGCCAGTGTGGGCAAGGGGGGCTCACAGGCCACGGAGGTGCCTGCCAGGCAACGGAGAGGTCAGCCCAGGAAGCAGTACAGGTCGGGGGGTAAGGGGAAAGGAAAGTAGGGCACGGATGGCACTGTAAATAAAATAAAGTGATCCGCTTAGCATAATGGTACTCCCTGGTGTTCACCTCATTCACATAGAGTGGGACTAGGCCAGCTGGCCTCTGTGGCATGAGATACCCCAGAGCTGCCCCATCGGTCTAGAAGATATTTTGCAACATGCAGCAGGCACCAATGATGAGCGCAGAGGTCTCCAAGTAGTCCAGGTGCCCGGCAAAGCAGCTCCATCTCTGCTTGGGGGCACTGAAGGCCCTCTCGACCACAGTCCTCGATATGCACAGACGGGTGTTGTACAGGGACTCCATTTGGTTCCTGGCCACTGGATGGGCCTTCATGAGTCATTGGACCAGTGGATAGGCTGGGTCCCCAATTATGCAGGGGGAATCAACACCCCTTTGATCTGGGTCATCCAAATGTTGGCATAGTCCCCCTTGTACACAACAGAGCAGACACACACAAGTTCACAACCAAGCAGCCACACAGACACCACACAACCAATTGAACTACTGTTTCCAGTTTTTGGTCTTGCGAGATAACGATACCAAATATCAATATCGATAACGAAAATGATACCAAAAACAAAATCTTGGTTTGAAACCGGTATTGGTATCGATAATGACAATAATGAAAATGACATTGTCGTTATAATAATAGTGATAAAATGACACATTTTAATAATGAAAACGATAATGATAACGAGAAATGACATGGGGCCCTGGTGCACATCCCTAATGCCTCAAACTCCTGGAATGAACTTCCACATCTTGGAAATGTGCCAAGATGTACTTCTGGTCCATTCCTGGAGCCTGTGCATGCTCTGAGAACAAAATTGAATCATAGGACTGAAAGGGACCTCAAACATCATTTAGTCCAACCTCCTGCTCCAAGGTAGGACACCCTATGCCACTGATACGTACAGATGCTTGTCCCGCCAGGGCTAAATATTACAAATAATAGAGTACTAGGAAAACAAACATTGTCTCCCTCTTCCCACCAGAGGGAGTTCCTCCCACCTCATCCACACAAACCCTTCCCATACTTGTACCCTACCTCCCTGGGGCACATTGGCGGTCATGACACACCCACCTAAACCAACACATTCAAACTCCTCTCATCCCCAACACCTCTCATCCCCCTGTACGAATCTTAAAACAAAATAATTACAAAATTAATAGAAAAAAAGAAGGAACAGAGGATTCTTGGGGAGGTGTTCTAAGCAAGAGGTATCTCTGCCTCAAGATGTCCACCCCATGCTCCAAACAGCGACAAACAGGATGGTAACTAGTAAAATAGAGACAGAAACTCAGAAAAACAGTACCCAAAGTCAGTATTCTGGGACTGGAAGTCAGAAATCAGGACATTGTGTAACCCGTCTGGCACTAATTGTGTATTTAATAGTACCCAAAGGTTGCAGGTCAAGTAGAGTACTAAAAATTCACAGCAGACTACGTTCCCACAGTGAAGGCAGGCCACCTGGCTGCTGTCACCACAGGCCTCTTGGGACACCCACCTGAACTGTTCTTGCCGCTGCTGGAAGCCTCTGCCTTTGTCCCCACAGGAGGAGCATCATAAGCATAAGGAGTCTCCTTCACCTCCTCCTCGCTCCCCTCGTTGCTTTCCAGCTCCATGACACCACCCATGCTGAAGCTGCTGCTTCCACCTTGCAGCATGGGAGGAGAGGATGCCCTGCTGCTACTTGCTGAAGCTGGGCTGCTGTTGCCAAAGTGGGGAAGGATGCCCTCAAATACATTCTCCCCCAAATCCTCAAAATCCCTGGGGTGAGGGGTGCCAGAGGGAGAAGCCTTCCCAGGAGAGGTGGTTGCACCTGCACCACTCCCAGCAACAGCACCCACATCATCATTGCTGCTGGGGCTCCCCATACCAATATCTTCTGCTTCCCCCAGTGAAAAATCACTGCTGGCAGTGCCAGCTGCTGCTGGTGCTTCAGGAGGGGGGGTGTAGTGCTGCTGCTGCTGCTGCACATTCCTTGCCCTTGGCTCCCTCCTCCAGTGTCACTGCTAATAATGGAAGGCTGGAGCTCCTTGCCTTCCACAGATGCCACTCCCAAGATCTCTGCTATATCCTGTTCCCTTGATAAGATCTGCCTCCTTGAGGGGAAAAAATCAGGTCTCTTCAGCTTGGGTGGTGGGCTGCCAGTAGTGGCAGAAGTGGCAGCAGGCTTGCCAACTCCCCCACACGCACGTCCACATCCTCTACCAGGGCCACTTGCCCCAGAGACTGAACTAGTAGTCCTTCCCTTTCGCATAGGGATGGGTGAACGCGGTTCGGAAGTTCGGAGTTTGGCCTGAACTCGGCCTGTTTGGACGACCGAACGCGAACACGAACCCAAAAATACCGAACCGAACAGAACACCGAACAGTGAAAAGGCCAAACAGTTCAGTCAGTTCGGATCATGTTCTGGTGAGTTCGGGTGGCAAAAAAAGGTTCACTGTAAGGTGACAAAGAGGGGTAGTACTAGTCACTGAGGAGCAGACTTCCAGGCACCAGGGGTGGAGAGGCTTGCAAGAAATGAAACTATCTGCCTCCCCCCTTCCCAGCACCTTCTGAGCTAGTCACTGTTCCTGAACAGCAGGTGTTGAGTAGGATTATTAGATTGTTTTAAGTTTCATTTCAGTTTTGTACTGAAAAGAAACTTAAACCTTAAACTGAAACCTTGTGTTTGTGATTCCCCCACCATTCCATATATATAGAGATAGAGAGATATAGATATAGAGGGATAGATAGATAGGTTAGGGATAGTAGTTGTAGGAGTTAGCTTAGTGATAGAGATAGTGTTAGTGATTTAGTTTTAGTGTTTGTAGGAGTAAGCCTGTGTACTTATTAGATAATCCATTTAGTTCATAGCATTTAGAATAGTTAATAGCAGCTAGATTTAGTGTAGATAGATATATATGATATTAGATAAAAAAATAAATTAAAAAACCCCATATAAAAACAAAAAAACCAAATAAAAAACAAAAAAAACCCATATAAAACCCAATAAAAAACAAAAAAAACCATATAAAAAACCACCCATAACATTTCCCGAACGGCCGAACAGAACAGCCGAACAGAACGGCCAAACGGCCGAACAGAGCGGCCAAACCCGAACCCGGCGAACTAACCGAACGGACGAACTGAACGCAGATGAACCGAACGCAGCCGAACCAAACGGACGAACCAAATGCAGCCGAACCGAACAGCCGAACCCGAACCGCGATCTGTTCGCCCATCCCTACTTTCGCATTGTACACACAAATGCACACACGGTCAAATAAGTACTGTATGATCTAATTATATATACACAAAACTGAACCTAAACCTAACCTATCCTACTATCATATAATCCTAATATATATAATAAAACAGACTAGCCTAAATACCTATATAATATCTAATCTCTCTATATATGTACACAACTAATATCCATCTAAATCTAAGGGAGACAGAGGAAGGGAAAAGGAAAGCTATTATCTAAATTTTCTATATAACTATTCTAATCTAATCTATATGTCTATAATTATATATATATATAACTATTCTAATGCAATATATATGCCTATATGTCCATTTTCCAAAAATCCCTCTCTCTCATTGCCCCCCAAATATAAACTTTCCACCCCATCACTTACAACTAAGAAAACTTCATCTCCCAATTCTCCCCAGAGGGAGTCCCAGTACCAGGAGGCAGAAAATCCACTGTGACGTATTATATGATATATTTTCCTAATATTTAGCCAAAATTCACCTTGCAATAATTAAGAGTCAATTCCCTCTTTTTAGATACTTGGTCCTTCCTGTAGTAAGGCTGTTCAGAGAATATGGGCCTGAATCTTTGTTGTCCTGTGTCTTCTTTGCTCATTTATACTTCAGCAACCTGAGTGTGCAATACTGGTTAAATAGAGTACGATCATTTACATCCATTTTGTTCTGGTGTAACTGGCTACACAAGGTGCAGGACAGTGGAGAATTGGACTCCCAAATTCCCAGAATGGTGGGTGTTATATGTTTCTCAATCTTGGCCCCTTTGTTCCTTTGAATGGCTCTGAAGCCGCCCTGAGCTGTTTTAGGAGGGACAGGGTAGAAATTTGATAAAATAAAATAAAAAAAAAAATATGAAGGCAATTCATCTCAATGCTCTCTAGTTGTGGCAGTGAATCTGTCTGTTCTGTGATCCATATTGTTCAGTGGAGTAAAGAGGAGCTATTTGTCTCTGGCTTTGACTCCTTATAAAACCCATCTCATGCAGCATCCATTCCAGTAGTTGAAATCCTCCTCAGTTTCATTAGTCTTGAACTTCTCCAGTAGACACTAGGGGTGGGACTACTGGATCTACTGGTATCCTATACTGCCCGGTATTTGGTGTACCGACAGTATCAGATTAAACCCGGTAATCCGGTGTAATTTACCAGATTCCCCTACCGGATTTTTTTACGTTGCAGCCATTCAAATGAATGGCCGCAATGTAAAAAAAATCCACAAAAAAAGCCAAACACTTTCCCTCCCCGAGTCCAGGCTGCGCGGGTGGAAGGGGGGACACCCCCCACCACCCAGCCCAGCCTGGATTTAAAGTTAAACAGCAACAAAAATTTCCCCTAAGTCCTGCGGGCTCCGGGCCAGTGGCGGCGAGTGCAACCCAGAGCCAGCCAGCACCAGCAGCAGGTAAGTGTACCAGTACTGTACTGATCCCTGGGGTGGGGGTGGTTTAACACCCACACCACACCAGGGATCACCCTACCTCCCCACCCAGGGATCGCCATTGCCTGCCTTGAGCTCTGGGCGGGGGCGGCGACAGTCCGGAAGCTTCAGTGCTGGCTGTGGGGTTACCAGCTTCAGCATGCTACTAGGCCTTCCGGTGAACTTCCGGGTTTCCCCGGAAGGCCTAGTAGCATGCTGAAGCCAGCAGCCCCACAGCCAGAGCTGAAGATGCCGTCGCCGCCCGGAGCTCAAGGTAGGCAATGGCGATCCCTGGGTGGGGAGGTAGGTTGATCCCTGGGGTGGGGGTGGGGTGTTAAACCACCCCCACCCCATGGATCAGTACTTATCTGCTGCTGGTGCTGGCTNAGTCACTGAGGAGCAGACTTCCAGGCACCAGGGGTGGAGAGGCTTGCAAGAAATGAAACTATCTGCCTCCCCCCTTCCCAGCACCTTCTGAGCTAGTCACTGTTCCTGAACAGCAGGTGTTGAGTAGGATTATTAGATTGTTTTAAGTTTCATTTCAGTTTTGTACTGAAAAGAAACTTAAACCTTAAACTGAAACCTTGTGTTTGTGATTCCCCCACCATTCCATATATATAGAGATAGAGAGATATAGATATAGAGGGATAGATAGATAGGTTAGGGATAGTAGTTGTAGGAGTTAGCTTAGTGATAGAGATAGTGTTAGTGATTTAGTTTTAGTGTTTGTAGGAGTAAGCCTGTGTACTTATTAGATAATCCATTTAGTTCATAGCATTTAGAATAGTTAATAGCAGCTAGATTTAGTGTAGATAGATATATATGATATTAGATAAAAAAATAAATTAAAAAACCCCATATAAAAACAAAAAAACCAAATAAAAAACAAAAAAAACCCATATAAAACCCAATAAAAAACAAAAAAAACCATATAAAAAACCACCCATAACATTTCCCGAACGGCCGAACAGAACAGCCGAACAGAACGGCCAAACGGCCGAACAGAGCGGCCAAACCCGAACCCGGCGAACTAACCGAACGGACGAACTGAACGCAGATGAACCGAACGCAGCCGAACCAAACGGACGAACCAAATGCAGCCGAACCGAACAGCCGAACCCGAACCGCGATCTGTTCGCCCATCCCTACTTTCGCATTGTACACACAAATGCACACATGGTCAAATAAGTACTGTATGATCTAATTATATATACACAAAACTGAACCTAAACCTAACCTATCCTACTATCATATAATCCTAATATATATAATAAAACAGACTAGCCTAAATACCTATATAATATCTAATCTCTCTATATATGTACACAACTAATATCCATCTAAATCTAAGGGAGACAGAGGAAGGGAAAAGGAAAGCTATTATCTAAATTTTCTATATAACTATTCTAATCTAATCTATATGTCTATAATTATATATATATATAACTATTCTAATGCAATATATATGCCTATATGTCCATTTTCCAAAAATCCCTCTCTCTCATTGCCCCCCAAATATAAACTTTCCACCCCATCACTTACAACTAAGAAAACTTCATCTCCCAATTCTCCCCAGAGGGAGTCCCAGTACCAGGAGGCAGAAAATCCACTGTGACGTATTATATGATATATTTTCCTAATATTTAGCCAAAATTCACCTTGCAATAATTAAGAGTCAATTCCCTCTTTTTAGATACTTGGTCCTTCCTGTAGTAAGGCTGTTCAGAGAATATGGGCCTGAATCTTTGTTGTCCTGTGTCTTCTTTGCTCATTTATACTTCAGCAACCTGAGTGTGCAATACTGGTTAAATAGAGTACGATCATTTACATCCATTTTGTTCTGGTGTAACTGGCTACACAAGGTGCAGGACAGTGGAGAATTGGACTCCCAAATTCCCAGAATGGTGGGTGTTATATGTTTCTCAATCTTGGCCCCTTTGTTCCTTTGAATGGCTCTGAAGCCGCCCTGAGCTGTTTTAGGAGGGACAGGGTAGAAATTTGATAAAATAAAATAAAAAAAAAAATATGAAGGCAATTCATCTCAATGCTCTCTAGTTGTGGCAGTGAATCTGTCTGTTCTGTGATCCATATTGTTCAGTGGAGTAAAGAGGAGCTATTTGTCTCTGGCTTTGACTCCTCATAAAACCCATCTCATGCAGCATCCATTCCAGTAGTTGAAATCCTCCTCAGTTTCATTAGTCTTGAACTTCTCCAGTAGACACTAGGGGTGGGACTACTGGATCTACTGGTATCCTATACTGCCCGGTATTTGGTGTACCGACAGTATCAGATTAAACCCGGTAATCCGGTGTAATTTACCAGATTCCCCTACCGGATTTTTTTACGTTGCAGCCATTCAAATGAATGGCCGCAATGTAAAAAAAAACCACAAAAAAAGCCAAACACTTTCCCTCCCCGAGTCCAGGCTGCGCGGGTGGAAGGGGGGACACCCCCCACCACCCAGCCCAGCCTGGATTTAAAGTTAAACAGCAACAAAAATTTCCCCTAAGTCCTGCGGGCTCCGGGCCAGTGGCGGCGAGTGCAACCCAGAGCCAGCCAGCACCAGCAGCAGGTAAGTGTACCAGTACTGTACTGATCCCTGGGGTGGGGGTGGTTTAACACCCACACCACACCAGGGATCACCCTACCTCCCCACCCAGGGATCGCCATTGCCTGCCTTGAGCTCTGGGCGGGGGCGGCGACAGTCCGGAAGCTTCAGTGCTGGCTGTGGGGTTACCAGCTTCAGCATGCTACTAGGCCTTCCGGTGAACTTCCGGGTTTCCCCGGAAGGCCTAGTAGCATGCTGAAGCCAGCAGCCCCACAGCCAGAGCTGAAGATGCCGTCGCCGCCCGGAGCTCAAGGTAGGCAATGGCGATCCCTGGGTGGGGAGGTAGGTTGATCCCTGGGGTGGGGGTGGGGTGTTAAACCACCCCCACCCCATGGATCAGTACTTATCTGCTGCTGGTGCTGGCTGGCTCTGGGTCGCACTCACCGCCGGCGGCCCAGAGCCCGCAGGATTTAAGGGAAATTTTTGTTGTTGTTTAACTTTAAATCCAGGCTGGGCAGGGTGGGTGGGGGGGTGTCCCCCCTTCCACCCGCGCAGCCTGGACACGGGAGGGGGGAGGCTTTTGGTTTTTTTCATTGATTTCAATGGGGACAGTTCCCCATTGAAATCAATGTAAAAGATCCGGTACCAGTAAACCGGTATTAATCCGGTAAGCCGTTGTTTTTTAAATCCGGGAACCGGTAAAACCGGTACCTGGTATTTTCCCTGGTGTCCCACCCCTAGACACCATAAAGGCAACAAGGTTACTTAGACAAACTCTACTCATATACGATTTATGGCTTCCTTGAAGCACTGTGCTGTGGCATATTTCTGTTGCTAAAGCAGCAGTAGGCCTACCTTCCATCAACATTAATAGGTAAGAGGGGTCTGAGAAGAAGGGACCACAAATACCCAGGCCACACAAGGAGTTCAAACTAAATTCAAGGGAGTGGGTGGCAGTCTGGGACACTTCCACCAAACGGAATCCCAAATGATCTAAATTTGTATGTTGAAAGAACTCATTAGCATTGTTACTTGTAGGTTTATGTGCTAGGATGTGCTGTTGCTAGTTTAAGTGGTCTTGTTCCTAGAAGTATAGAGACCAACTGTGGTAAAGTGCCACGGCCGTTTGTAGCAGGGACAGGCCCACAGCGACTCAGTGTTTCATCATTTGCTCACCTGGGGCTAGCTAGTTATTAAGAAGTCCCGGGAGCAGAGATCATGTAACTGAGCTGGGTGTGGGTCACATGAGCTGGCAGGGGCTTTAAGAGCAGAGGAAGCCCAGCCACCAGCAGTGTGAGTTGCTCCAAAGCCAGCTAGAGACACCTTGCTGGGGAGGTTTGGTGGGAACCCTGCCTCTGCCCTAGGGAGAGAGAAAGGGGTGCAGGAAGGTCCTAGAGGGCAGTGTCTTGACTTCCAGGAGCTGCTAGGGAGAGCAAGTGGCCAAGGAGGACCCTAGCAAAAGGTGGGGCACCCCTTACGCCTGGAGAACAGGCCACAGTCAGAACAGCTGGTTGCCCACCTGAAGCGAGCAGGAGCCCAGACAGCTAGGTGAGGCCTGGAGGGAGCCCGATGTGGAGGCTGGAGAGAGTCACCTGCAGGCTCTGAGAGCTTGGCCTAAGGCATGGGCTGGGTGGTGACCACAGTGCAAGGCTCAGAGGAAGAAGGGGATGGTAGAGGCTATGTCACCAGAGTAAAGGAGGCTACTAGGGATGTGCAAACAGAACGGGGTTTGGATGTTCGGCCGTTCAGCCTTCCGGCCTGAAAACTTAGTTTGGGTTCATGGGTTCAGTCCTGCGGAGTTTGGACCTCCCTTCCCTGAATGCTCAGAAAGTTTGAATGCCTGGAGACTTGGGGCGCTCCCGGGGTGCCCGTGGGGGCATGGCAGGCCATAAGAGACACAGCAGCAGCAGAGGTTGGGAAGGCTTGGGACTTGGTGGCTGGCCTGACACCCCTACTTGGCCATGCATTGCAGGCTGCCAGGCACAGTAGAGGCAGCAGCAGCGGCAGACATTGGATTGCCCAGTAGCAGAACCCATGGTGCAGCAGAGGCAGCAGCAGACGACATTGGATTTCCAGGGCACGGAACCCATGGCACAGGAAAGGCAGCAGAAGCGGACATTGGATTGCCGGGGCACAGAACCCATGGCACAGCAGAGACAGCAGAAGCGGACATTGGATTACTGGGGCACAGAACTCCTGGCACAGTAGAGGCAGCAGAAGCGGATATTGGATTGCCCGGGCACAGAACCCATGGCATAGCAGAGGCAGCAGCAGTGGATATTGAATTACTGGGGCACAGAACCCATGGAACAGTAGTGGCAGCAGCAGAAGATAGGCAGCGTGGCATGAGTAGCAGAAGGCAGTCTGAGTCAGGTTCGAGGTTGGCAACCAGGGTGGGCAGACAGGCAGCGTGGCATGAGAGGCAGTAGGGAAGGCAGGCTGGGACCTTGGCAGGGCACTCCAATAGGCTGGCAAAGACTGTGCCACAAGAGAGAGCCAGTCAGATAGGAGGGCTGACATCGTCTAGCCAGAGGCCGGCTGGCAGGCTTACAGCTTCCCAATCCCAATGCCACCCGGCGTCATGAGGTCAGTCAGATAGACTGGCCGAGGCCATCTAGTGTGTGTGTGTGTGTGTGTGTGTGTGAGAGAGAGAGAGAGAGAGAGAGGCTGGGTGGGCACTGGGCATTGGGAGGAGGGGAGAGCACCTCAGCAGCAGCAGCCCAGATTGAAGAGGACCCCCAACCCAAGACTGCCCCTGGCATGGGATGACGTGTGCCACTACACCATCAATCCATGTCCAGGGGTAGCTCGTGGAATCCCAGCAGCGGAAGGTTGACCTTGATGAAAAGAAACTGCTCCACCAACTTGGCCCCCAGTCTCAGGCATTGCCGCGAGCAAATGTCCCACGCCATAGAGAACACCCGCTTGCTGGGGATACTCATTGGTTGGCAGGACAAGAGACCTTTGGCCACTTTGGACAGAGCCGGCCACATGTCCCTCCAAGAGCTGTCGCCACCATGTTCTGCCCCTCCTATCAGTGCTGTCAGTGGTGCGTCACCCAGTTTGTGCCAGAAGGTGGTGAAGCATGGGCAGTTGCTCACCAACCTTGGCACAACTGCCATGGCGAGGCACCTCAAGGCATTCCACAGTGCTGTGCTGCTAAGTGGGCAGGCAGCAGCAGTGGATGCCAGAAGGTTCCCAACTGCAGTGGCCAGTCATCTGCCTCCATCAGTGGATAAGCATCCTTCTTGAGCAGCTACCTCTAGCAGCAGGAGTGGTATTGCTGCTAGGGGGGAGCAGCAGCAGCAGCAGTCAGATGTGACTCAAAAGTGTAAGTGCACCATGGAGGAGCTGGGGTGGGGGCAGCTGCCAAATCCATCAGCAGCTACAGGACGTGGAGGGCAGCGTGACTTTCAACTGAAAGTCACGCGCATGTTGGGGGAAATGATTGAGCTCGATGGGCAGCCCTTCTCGATGGCCGGGGACATGGGGTTTAGGTGCCTGATTGGCTTCCTGGCTCGCCAGTTTAAGCTGCCCTCACACACCACCCTGAGTCGGCAGGTGGTGCCAGTCTTGTACCGGGCTTTAAAGGAGCAGGTGAGGGAGCAACTGGCAGGGGCTGTGGGTGCCACCGTCCACTTCACCACTGACCTGTGGTCGAGTAGAAACGTGCAGCAAGCCTACCTGGAAGTGACGGTGCACCGGTGGCAGGACCTGGATGCAGTATTTGGGAGTGGCAGGAGGGGTCCCGAAGCAGGGTATAGGTGGGCCCTGCTTCAGGCAGAAGTCATGGATGGACCTGACACTTCTTGGAACATAGAGGCAGCCCTGACCGCCATGGTGAGGGAGTGGGTCACGCCAGGTGCTCCCTTCACCAAAGGGTGCATGGTGAGCAACAACGCAGCCAACATATTGAGGGCAGTCTGCGAGGGGGGCTTCACCAGCATCCTTTGCACCACACACATCCTTCACCTGGTGGTCAGGGATGCTCTGGGATTGAGGGAGAAGGGGATTGGGACCGGCACCTTTAGTTCCCTGATCAAGTGGGGGAGAAAGCTGGCTGGTTTCTTTAACCAGAGCGTGAAGGGCAGCGACCTCCGGGCAAAGCAGGCCGAGCAAGGCTCCACAGTGCACCAGCTGGTGCAGGATGTGTCCACCAGGTGGAATTCCACATTCCTGATGCTCGAGCAGCTTGTGGAGCAGAAAGGTGCCTTGCATCAGGTGCAACTGTTAACAGACTTCGGGGCACCTCCAGTGTACAATGGGGTGGAATGGGACATCCTCTCCCAAACGGTCTTTGTTCTGAGACTGTTCCTGGCCATGACGGAGACCATCAGTGCCTCCACATCCAGTGTCAGCCAGGTGACCTCTGTGGTCCAGAGTCTCCTCAGGAGGCTGGAGGAGATTCTCCAGGGGCAGGATGGTGGCCCTGAGAGCAGGAATCTGGGGTCTGAGGTGGTTGGCCTGGCATGGCAGCTGAAGACAGGGCTGATGGTGCAGTTTGATGAGCTCCTGCAGTGGGCAGAATATGTCTTGGCAACCATGTTGGACCCCAGGGTCAAGGGCAGCATGGCATGCCAGACACCACTCTATGACCACTGGAAGGGTGAGCTTGTGGAGAGGGTCCAGAAGGCAGAGAGGGCTTTGGAGAGTGCACGGCAGCAGCAGCAGGAGGATGACCCTGGCGATGGTGGGAGTGGGAGCAGCCACCCCTTTCAGCCGGTGGGGGGGGTCTATCCCTGCCCGCAGCCCTAGCAGTAGCAGCACCAGCAACATGCTGAGCAGCAGCAGCACCCCTATTGCCAGCAGCAGCAGCTCTTATGTGCAGGCCACTCTGGTGAGCATGGGTCCACACACAGCAGGGCAGGCAGAGTGGCTGAGGGCAGTGGTGGAGGTGGTGCCCAAGAAGAGTTACGTGAGGGAGTATGATAGCACCTGAGCAGCAGCGGAGAGCTACTTGGAGAAGGAGCCGTGCATCGATCCCAGCCGCAATCCCTTGGCCCGGCTGGGAGCCTCTGAAGCCTGTTTCCCAAAATCAGACCTGTGCAGTTTGGGGTGTGGTGATGGGCTCGACCTGCTGTTGATGCCTGCCACTCCGCTGGCACTGCCCCTGCCATCTCTGCCACGTGACCCATTGCCTGTGTTATGGGCAGCAGACTGGCCTCTCCTGCTTCCTTTCTCCATTTCTCCCACCCAAAGAATGAACTGGAAGATTTTATATATTTTTTATTTATTTATTCAAATTTGGAATATAATATATATCTACTACACTAACTCTAACTGCTATTAACTATTCTAAAACCTATGGAACTAAATGGAATATTATCTAATACCTACAAAGGTATTAGATCTAATACCTACAAAGGTATTAGTTCTACAAACACACTATACAATATTAAAACTGCTTCACTACACACTAACTCTGTCAATAACTAAGCTAACTCCTACAACTATCTATCTATAGTATCTAGTATCTAAATATATATATATATACAGGGATTGGGGGAGGGGACACAGACAGCTCAAAACAAACAACACAAGGAGGGGTACAAAACTGAAATGAAACCTAAATCAATCGAATCCTACTCTAAATTAACCAAAGCAAAAAACTTAACAGTTTAAAAATAAACTTAAATGTACAAGAGTTTTCTTAAAATACACACAAACCCCCTATTCAGTACAATTACAATTCAAAACACCTTCCACTCCATACATTGTAACAAAACATAAACGCCAAAAAACATAGAAATTAATTCACAATTAGAGCAATATTTAATATTTTATCATCAACATACATGTAATGTATGTACTAAATTCCTTACCATACATACTTCATTTTTAGCAATAACTAAACTTGCACATTTTACAATTATGAAACT
>QEPC01002342.1:250062-273198 GCA_003113815.1 Sphenodon punctatus | reverse complement strand
TTGATGATGTGGAGTGTTAAATACTAATTCCCCCCCACTAACACACACGCAGCAGAGGGTATGGGGAAATTAGTATTTAATGCCCCGTGATTCAATTGAGGTTTTGAAATCGTGAGATGTAATGGTTAGTCTGGTGATCTTATGGGTGTTCAAAATCCTAGAAATGTGATGTTTGTGATAAAATTGAGGTTTTGAAATCGTGAGATGTAATGGTTAGTCTGGTGATCTTATGGGTGTTCAAAATGCTAGAAATGTGATGTTTGTGATAAAACAGGTTTTGAAACCATGAGATGTAACTGTAGTCTGGTGATCTGCCTGCTTTTAAACCTGGCAGAGGAAGTGAATATAACCTGCCTAACTGAAATTGCTGGATTAAGTAATGTAACGTTCATTCAATGTTAACCCTGGGAACTCCTTGCTGCTGGCTGGGTTATGCCCTGGCTCCGCCTACGGTATCCCTGGTTCCAACCCTAGGCTAGGCTCCACCCCTAGGCACGCCAGCACACCCTTACTGCCCCAGTGCCCGTCCAACCTCAAAACCCACCAGCCGCCCCTGATGATGGAACATCTCAGTGCTGCAGCTAAGCAAAAGTGGCGGCGAACCTTGCGTGCATTACAGAGACCTGGTTGGATGAGGTACCAGGACCAGCTTTAGCATTCCAGCCAGGTATGTGTGCAGCACCAGCCCCGCACGGGGGTCTGGGGGGGAGGTGTAGCTATTGTTTTTAGAGAGGATTTGCCAGTTAGGAGATATCTAGTCCAGGAGTTTTCAGGTGTTGAGGCCCTCCATATGGTGTTTGATTTGACTGGGGGCAAACTTGTGGTGTTGCTGGTATACCGGGCCCCTTCCTGTCCAGCGGCATCCCTTGCCGCTCTAGCAGAGCTGGCCTCGGAGGTGGCGCTGAGCTCCTCCAGGACTTTGGTCCTGTGAGACTTCAACGCCCGTGCCGATGTCAGCCTTGTAGGAGTGAGCGTGAGTTCATGGCCGCCATGGCAACCATGGACTTGTCCCAGGTGGTTAACTGCCCGACCCATGTGAGGGGGGGCATACCCTCAACCTGGTCTTCTGCTCTGGCCTTGAGGCGGCTGATCCATTAGTGGGGGATGTGAGGGTCACGCCTTTGTCATGGATGGACCATTATCTCCTATAGGCCAGCCTTTCAGTGCACCCCCTCCAGAAGGGGAATGGACCAGTTAGGTTGGTCCGCCCTCGGAACCGCAGCAGTTCCAGGAGGCTCTGAGGGGATTAACCTTGGACCCAGACAGTCACTTGGTTGATGAGCTTGTCCAGCATAGGAATATCTTGCTGGGAGAGGCCATTGACAGGGTGGCTCTGAGACATCTCCTACCTCCATCTCGTCACCGCAGGGCCCCTTGGTTTACCAAGGGGCTGCAGTGTATGAAACAGGTAGGTAGGAGACTAGAGCGACGCTGGCGTCGGACTCGCTCTGAAGCTGACCGACTTCTCCATAGGGCCCATTTGCGGTCGTATGTTGAGGCTGTGAGGACAGCAAAGAAGGAATTCTTTGCTGCCCTCATAGCATCTGCAAAGTTGCATCCAGCGGAGCTGTTCCGGGTGGTGTGGGGGCTGGTCAGTACAGCCTCCCTCCGCCTGGATGGGGACTTATCTCAGGCCTGCTGTGAGGAGTTTGCCACCTACTTTGCAGACAAGATTGCTCTGATCCAGAGTAACTTCAACACCGGGTTAGAAGCAGGAAGTGAGGAGCATGAGGTTATGGAGGCACTGTCTGGTCGATCTTTCTGGGAAGAGTTTCAGGAAGTAATGCCAGCTGATGCGGTGGATGTCCTGTGGTCTGTTAGGGCTACCAGTTGTGAATTGGATCTGTGCCCGTCCTGGTTGGTGAAAGCCTTCAGGGAGACATTGGGGACAGTGCTGGCGAGGGTGGTTAATGTGTCCCTTCAGCAGGGGAGGTTATCATCCAGCCTCAAGGAGGCTGTGGTGCACACCCTGCTGAAGAAGTCATCTTTAAATGTGGACACACTCGCCAGCTACCTTCCTGTCTCTAATTTTTCCTTCTTAGGAAAGGTTATTGAATGGGCAGTGGCTCGGCAGCTCCAGGCACATCTAGACAGTATATGTTTGCTTGACCCTTTTCATTCTGGGTTCTGCCCTGGCTGTGGTACTGAGATGGCGTTGGTGGCCATGGTGGATGATCTCCACCGGGAGATGGACACAGGATGTTTGACCTTTTTGATCCTGCTAGATCTCTTGGCCGCTTTTGATACCGTGGACCATGGGCTGCTGTTGAGATGGCTGCGAGACCTGGTGGGTCTGGGCAGGATGGTCCTTGTATGGTTCCACTCATTCCTCTCGGGTAGAAGCCAGCAGGTGCTGCTGGGGGCTGAAACATCTATCCCCCGGACCTTGACCTGTGGTGTTCCGCAGGGTTCTATTCTGTCTCCAGTATTGTTTAATGTGTATATGCAGCCCCATGGAGAGTTTGTGAGAGGGTTTGGGGTGCGATGTCACCAATATGCTGATGATACTCAGCTGTACCTCTCATTTTCAACTGACCCAGGTCCTGCTGTCTCGTAACTTTTCCAATGTTTGGAGGCCGTGGTGGATTGGATGTGGCAGAGCAGACTGAAGCTCAATCCCAATAAGACAGAGGTGATAGTGGTGGGAAGGGTGAGGGAGATGCTGACCCCTCTGATAGGGGTGGGTTCACCCACCTGTTGCTCTTCAGGTACGGCGTCTGGGGTTGGTTTTGGATTCAGGCCTCTGTCTGCATCAGCAGGTGGAGGCATCAGCTAAAGCCACCTTTCACCAGCTGTATCTGGTACGTTGGCTTTGGCCATACATCTCCGGGCCCGACCTGGCCACTCTCATCCATGCCTTCATCACCTCGAGGCTAGACTACTGTAATGCGCTCTACATGGGGCTTCCCTTGTTTCTGGTTTGGAGGCTGAAGCTAGTGCAGAATGTGGCGGCCTGTCTCCTTACAGGGACGGGTCGGCGTGAGCACATAATACCGGTGCTCCACGCTCTGCACTGGGTGTCTATAGTGTACCGAGCCAGATCAAGGTGTTAGTATTGATCTATAAAGCCCTGCACGGTCTGGGCCCCTCATATCTCGAGGACGGCCTCGCCCTCCGTGCCTCAGAGTGATCCCTTCGGTCCACCGGGGGCATCTTTCTGGAGGTCCCCTGTGTAAAACAGGGGGCCACAATGGAGAGGGCATTCTCGGTGGCTGGGCCGTGTTTATGGAACTCCCTCCCGGAGGAGGCTCGCCTGGCCCCAGGCCTGTTGGCCTTTCGACGAATTTGCAAGACTTGGCTGTTTGCTCAGGTCTTCGGAGGGGAGGGTGGGGTAGGGGGGTGGGTTATGGGTTTTAGGGGGTTTTAGTGATGTTTTTAAATTGTTGTGTGTTTGGTGTTTTTTATTGTTGTTGATTTTATCATTATTGTGTTTTTATGATATTGTAAGCTGCCCCAAGATGCTGTAGGCATGAGGGGGCGACAAATAAATTTAATGAAATAAATAAATAAATAAATAAATAAATAAGGAGGCAGAAAATCAAGCAAGACTTTGGGGCAAGGGAGTAGGTGGTGAGTCTGGTGGTGATTAGGGTGTTTTTTTACCTGACACTTCCAATTTGGGCTATGGGCGTGTCAAGCAAAAAAAATCACCAGAGGTGGCAACTCTAATAGTGACAGATGGGGGAGGCAAGTATATTTCTTCCACATGGGCCCTGTAGGTGCTATGGGCTGCTGTAATTCAGTGTTTAAAAAGAGGTGCACTCAGGATGGGAAAAGGAAAGGAAGGGTCCAGATTATAGATCTTCCCCTTTCCTTCTGCATAAGCGCACACTTCTGCTTCCTTTCCCTGAGCCCAGTTTTTCAGCTCTTGTGGGCAGGAACTGGATCCAGGAAGTAGATTACACACACTTTCCTTGTTTACACACACACACACACACACACACACACACACACATATGGAGGTGTGTGTTCATATACGTGTATAGAGGTGAATGTAAAAATGCACACAAGTAATATACACTAGGGATGTGCGAACACCGGGGGGGGGGTTAGGTGTTCGGCCCATTTGGGGTTCGGCTGAACCCGAAACCATTCAGTTCTGTTTGTCCTGTTTGGCCCGAACAGGTTTGGTTTGACCCGGAAGGCCTAGTAGCGACCTGAAGCGCTCCAGAGTGCTGTTGCTGCTGGACCTGCCACCGGCGGACCCAGTGCTAGAGCTCTGGCGCCACCAGGTAGGGCGATCCCTGGGGTGGGGTTTTAAAAAAAACATAAATTTTTTTGGCTGGGCAGGGTGGGTGGAGAGGTGCTCCCTGACACTCCTTCCACCCGCGCAGCCTGGAGCAGGGAGGGAAAACCGGATTCCTCCCTGCCCCCCGCCCAAACAGGTTTGGAACCCAAACTTTGTTCAGCCGGTTTGGGTGGGGGGCGGTTTGGATTCGGGGTGTTCACAAATGGGTTGAACACCCCGAGTTTGGGCTGAACCCCGAACTTGGGCTGAACCCCAAACTTCTGAACCACATTCACACATCCCTACTATACACACACTATTTTTAATATATGAAATGTGTGTTTGGTATAATATATATACACACACTATACTCATTTTCAGAAGACTCGGGCCCCACAATCTCGTTGCTTATCCAATGTCTAACAGCTGTGGGGGACTGGATGAGGACCAGCTGCCTGAAGTTGAATCACAACAAGATGGAGGTGATGCTGGTGGGGAGGGCCAAGGAAGTAGAGGCCCCCATCGTTGATGGAGTGCACCCCGTCCTGGTTCCTCAAGTTCATAGTCTGGGTGTGCTCCTTGATTCACAGTTCGGCCTGGATGTCTAGGTGGCAGTTGTGGCGAGGAGTGCATTTGCCAAATTACATCTGGTGCAACGGTTATGGCCTTATGTCTCAGACTGCAACCTTGACACCATCATTCATGCCTTCACCACCTCGAGGCTTGATTACTGTAACACACTCTACGTGGGGCTACCCAAGGTGATGGTCTGGAAGCTGCAACTGGTGCAGAATGCAGAGGCCCGTCTCCTGACAGGAACGGGTCGCTGAGAGCACATTTATTTATTTTATTTAATAAATTTATATCCCGCCCCTCCTGCCATGCAGCCCGGGGCGGCTGCATGGCACATAACACCAGTGCTCCATTATCTGCACTGGTTGCTGGTTGCCTACCGGACCTGATTCAAGGTGTTTGTGTTGACCTTTAAAGCTCTAAATAGCCTGGACCTCATCTACCTGCAGGACCGCCTCAGTCCACGGGTTCCGGAATGGCCGTTGCGGTTGGCTGAGGGTGCCCTTTTGGAGGTCCCCTGTGTTCAGTGGCAGGCCACACTGGAGAGGGCATTTTTGGTCACTGCACCTCAGTTGTGGAACCCCCTCCCAGTAGAGTTTCATTTGGTCCAGGACCTTCCCTCCTTCATGCATCAGTGTAAGACTTGGCTGTTCCACCAGGCATTTGGTGAGAGGGATGGGTAGGGAGAGGGATGGGATAGGATGGGGGGTGGGATTGATGGTTTTATTTTTTGTTTTAAGTTATATATATATATTATGTTTTTATATTGTGCGCCGCCCCGAGCTGCCTTTGGCAGGAGGGGGTGGGATAAGAAATTTGTAATCAATCATCATCATCATAATAAATAATTAATATTATATATAGTATAGTGTGTGTGTATATATCATTTGTGTGTGTTTTGCATTCACCTATATCCGTGTATATGCACACACACCTCCTTCCTTGTGTGTGTGTGTAATCCAGTTCCTGGATTAATATAAATATATTATAATTTTAAAATAGTTCGTTTTAGAAAATGTGGTAGTAAGACTGATATCAGATGGGTGACATGGGCCGCTTTCAGGATATTTTCCAGGGCTGTTCTCAGTTTCCAATCCGCCCCTGTATGGATCTAATCATCTCAGATAATTTATTGCTACTATTTAAAGGTGTGCACCAGGGGCCCATGTCATTTTTGTTTTTCATTTTTGTTATTTAAATAGACCACTGCAGTTTTCATAAATATCAAATTTTCATTTTCATTTTCATTTTTGCTTTTGTTTTTGTTTTCCATCGGTTTAAATGGAAAACACATTTTCAGCTGTAATCTTTTTTTTCAGGATATGTGGCTAAAACTTGGAGGGATTGTATCTTAAATGGAAGACATTAAGTTTACCAAATTCCAAAAATATTGGATAAAGGAATCCAATTTTAGAAACTGTTTAATTATATTATTTTGTAAAAATCTTCATATACATTCTTAGCTGTAACGTCTTTGCATCACATTTAATGTAGATTAACCTTGGCAAGAGTACACCCCTTTCCATATTTACTATCTCTGCAAACTTTCAGCTGGATTGGATAAAGGGTCCTGGTCGTATAAGCAATTAACTTATAAATGTATGTCTGACCGTAACATCTTTGTAGTCCAACCAGTATACATGAACTTTGGCAGGGCTGTATATCACACTTTCATGATCATCTCTGCCAAATATCAAAAAGATGTGATAAAGGGTCCAAACTGTATATGCCTGCACAGCATATGCAGAGAAGGAGCCTAAGCCAGGGATTCTCTAATGTGTCACTGTGGTATAAGATCGATTTGTGATGCCAAATGGCTAGCAGAAATTTTAACCAAATATCCTCATTCTGTGCTGTGACAATCCCAACATCTCTCCCCCACTTGTTACTGTGAAGTCAGAAACATCTGTTTAGCAAAGAGCCAATAGAGATTCTCTTATGTCCTCTGTCACAGTCCTGCAGGATGTGATTGTGTTGATAATTGGCCAGTCTGGATGTGTAAACTAGGTCTCCTGATTGCTTGTATTCTATCCACAAAGTCCCAGTTTTGTCCCTTCTATGCCCGCCAGAGGACCGCCCCCTATGCCCACCTTGAAGCCACTACCGAATGGTCCTGTAAAGCTGGAACTTGGAAGCATGCAGTCATTGGCAAGTGAATGTGTCTGTCAGTCTTTGGGTTGCTCCACATCTTCCCTCCTACAGTCTCCCTCCCCCTGGCATGCCAGGTGCCTGCATTTGACTGGCACTACATGTGTCACTATCTATCTGAATAATGGTCTTCAAGCGGACATGTTCAATTGCTTATAAAAATTGGGTCATTTTATCAAATTGTCCTGTAGTTTGGCAGAGATGACAGGAAAGGTGTGTGATACATTCCTGCTGCGTTACTCGTAAACAGGATGGAATATAAAAATGTTACAGCTGGAAATGTATTTTCAAGTCAATGTCTAATACCATGAGGACTATTTATCCAATTGTTCTGAAAATTGGCAGGCATGTTAAGCTTATGGAGGGATATTCCCAGGTGTCATGCAAATAGGATGGAAGAGAAAGAAGTTGTAGTCATCAATGTGTATGGAGCTTTTCATAAAATCACAACATTCAATTGCTTCTAAAATCAGGTCCCTTTATCTAATCATTTCAGAACTTGGTACACATAATGCCCCCCATTGGGAGTACAAGCTCCCTGTGTTTCATCAAAATTAAATAAGAAACAAAAAGGTTATAGCTGGTTTTCAGTGTTTTCCCTTTATTTGAAAAACAAAATATTGTTTCCGTTTCTATTATTATTATTTTTCATTTTAATTATTGCAATAACATTAAGGAAAATGACAATTTTTGTTATCCAATATGCACACCTCTATTGCTGCTTCAGGAGACTCTGGAATCTCATGCAGTTATATCACTACATGCAGAAAAAGTCTTTGCCCGCATACGCTGTGTTACTTTTCTATATTAACTAGACTTGGATTTAGTAGTCAATTTATTTCTTGGATCGACTCCTTTATTCAAATCCGGGATCCAGGGTAGCTACCAACAGTATTTCTTCATATCTATTTTAGCTGTGATGGGGAACAAGAGAGAGCTGCTCTTCATCTCCCTTGTTGTTTGATCTAGCCCTGGAACCACTGGCTATTGAGATCTGTTCTCTTCTAAATATACATGGTAGCAAGGTGGGTCAAACTGAGCACAAGATAATGGGTGTTTTTAGACAGATGGGGAGGCCGCTGGAACCTGCAGCTGCTCCAGGAGCCCACCCCTACAGCTCCCTGTTACCAGCTGTGCCTGGGTCCACAGCAGGCACCCCGGCGGTGTCTTCAGGCAATGGTCTATCCACTTGGTACACACACACACCCCACACACCATTGAGTTTTGGGTACTTTCTCGACACTCTAGGCTGGTGCCTGCAACTCCATTGTGCTAAATGGGGCAATGGATGGACAGGCATGGAGATGCATCGTGAATCTGTCCAACAGATGGACAGCAACTCCATGTTCTGCCATTGACCCAGGTTTGGCAGGCCCACTCCACGCAGTGTGCTTTTGGATCTTCTGGAGTGTCACCTACAGGTTTGCCCCAAAGCAGCCACAGCCTGCCCCAAGTTGAACATCTTGTGGGCACTCTTTAGACAGACCAGTCAACCTGGGCATGACGGGGGCACCTCTGGAGCTGCTGTCCATCTATTTACCCCCAATATTGGACTATTGTAACGTGCTCTACGTGGGCCTACCCATGGCGATGGCTCAGAAACTGCAGCTGGTGCAGAATGCGGCAGCCTGTCTTCTGGTAGGACTGGGCCACCAGGCGCATATTACACCAGTGCTCCACTCTCTGCACTGGCTGCCGGTGGTTTTCTGGGCCCGATTCAAGGTGTTGGTTTTGGCCTATAAAGCCCTAAATAGCCTTGGCCCTGCCTATCTGCGGGACCGCCTCACTCCCCAGGTGCTGGACCAACCCCTGCGGTCATCTGGGGGCACCCTGCTTGAGGTCCGCCAAGTCTTCCAGGGGACCACGCAGGGGAGGGTGTTCTTGGTGGCTGTACCACGGCTCTGAAACTCCCTTCTGGTGGAGGCCTGTTTGGCCCTGAATCTCCCCTCTTTTCAGAGAAGTTGTAAGACCTGGTTGTTCTGCCAGGCATTTGGCAGAAGGGGTGGGTTGTTGGGTAGAGGTTATTTTTCTATTTGTCCTCCTTTTACTTGTTCTTAAATTGTTGTTTTAATGTTTGTTTTGCAAATTGTAAGCTGCCCCGAGCTGCCTGTGGCAGGAGGGGACAGGGTAGCAAAATGGATATTGATTTCTAAAGATCTAGATACATTGGACCCAATCCTATACCCTGCGTGCACCTGCCACCTGCGCAATGCATGCGAGACACACATTAATCCAAAAGAGCTGCATGGAGCAAGTGTGCAGCCTGGCCTGACCTGCAATGTGTGCGCATCCCTCATGCATTCCACATGTGTCCCATGTGCATTGTGCAGGTGGTGGGCACACACAGGGCATAGGATTGTGCCCATTACTTAAATAAATATGAAAGCCATCATCTCCCAAATTGTTCTAGGTATTAGGAGACGGAAATCCTTATCTTTGAGTCTCTAGATTCAAAGCACGTTCTGCCACAAATATTTTCTATCTTAAAAGACCTGCAGGTTAACATTCCCCTAACAACATATTTTAAATATTTGTATGCTGTGAGGGTAATATTCCTAAAATGACCTTGAAAAAACTTCAACTACCAGTGTCTTTGGGATGATTCAGATTTCATAATCTACATAGTTACCATAAAAGTTACCTCTTGATTCAAGCATCATTGTTGCTTCAGCCAGTTGCAAAACAAACCCTGGTAGATTTCAGAAAAAGAGCTACTTTCCCGTCAAAATGAGAGAATGTTGAGTCCAATACACCCTGCAGTGGGTGAGGGGAAATTAACTCATACAATAGTGGCAGCATGGCAAGCCCAGTTGCTGTATCCATCTAGTTGCTAGTAATCATTTTGGGGGTGATCCTAAAACCCCCCCACACAGGCCATAGTCCCCATCGTAGGGGTTGTCTGTGTCCTATGCATGTGGTGTGCAGGGGTTAGGGTCAGCCCCTTTGGTTTCAGTTGGTCCCCCAGAGATTCCTGTTCCTAGAGCTGAAATGATGATTCGTGGCAAATGCCATCTTTGTTAGAAAAAGCCCATTCACAGCTTTCCCTACAATATGGGAACACTTACTACTCTCTTTGCTTTCTCTTTGGCATTTTCAGAAATGACAATAGTGATGACAAAGCTGACAAAAATGATGAGGAATGTGACAAAATTGTCATAAACATGTTAAAAGTGCTGAAAAGTGCCAAAAGTGTTAGAAATTCACTGATAGAAATACCAAAAAGGCAAGACAAACAAACAAACAAAAAACAACAACCCTGAATGCGAAAAATAGCATGAATGTGTAGCAAGACTCTTGAAAGGATGAAAATTAACATCGATTCGGCAATGGCTAATTTTGCACCAGTTTCATTTGTCCCTTTGCTGCAGGGTCTATAGGAGGTCAGCAGTAGGATACAGAAGGGAAGAGTACAAGGAGAGAAACAAGATGGCAGAGATTCTATATGAGTCTTAGAAATAAAGATCAATATTATCATCATAGCCTGTTTACAGTGTCTTCCATAGAGTGGTCAAACCTAGCAAGACAATTCAGATTTCACCCTTATTTCCAGATTTCACCCTTATTTCCACACAGAAACCATTTTTGGAGTGGGGGAAGACTAAAAATGGAATTAATTATTCAAAATCAGAGGCAAACCAACAATATGAAAAGAAAAGGCTATGGAAACATTGATTCATAATCACAGTCGGAGGTATTCAGGGGGCTAGGGGTAGCAGAAAAAAGGACCACAGCTGTAAACACCTAGCTCCACTCTGACTGAGCTAGAGAGAATCTCCAAAATAATGGAGTGGCGGAGAAAGTGTGTTGGTAAATGCAGCTTTCAGTGCACAGAGTTTCATACAAATCCTTTACATTTGCAACCAGTTTGTCTTAATTTTTTTTCTTAATATTTGCAATATAAAATAGACTGCTGCAGGCATAAGAACGTAACAACATAGGATTGCCATGCCAGATCAGTACATTGATTCAACAAACAGTGGTGGCTAATGTATCAAGGCAAAGTTTTTAAAAACATCAACCCGCAATGTTGAACTTGGAGGAAAATACTCCTTACTGATATGGCAGCAACCAGCTCATTCCCTGAAGCATGAGATTTGATTAGCTGTTTGTTTCCCAGGGAGAGGAGCAGAGAAGATTTAAGCCTTCCAGGCTGGAGATCTTGTGTTATATTAACCTGGAGGAATCTAGAGTCTGTGTGGAAGAGATTGTGGAATTCCCCTAACACAAGTTCAAGTTCAAGTTAGTTTATTATGGCGTGACCGGAGGTCATTGCCTACAATACAGCAGACAAAATGACAAACAACAAGAAATCCAGTATGCAATAAATTAGTATAATTCCAGATCAAGTTTAAAACCCCTCCAAATTTAAAATCCCTTACAGTGTCGTCTGGCAGAGAATGAATAGTCCATAGCTTTACCTAGTTAACTCACTAATTCCCCACTGAATTCCCAAAAGAGGAGAAAACCGCTTTAGACTATTTAACCCTAACTTTGGGAAAAGAAAACGCTTCCTAAGCTCCATGGCAGCCAGCAAGAACTTCTGGACCTGTCGAGTTGTTTCTAAGGAGGTGTCAGCCAGATCTGTCTGGGCCATATATACAGTAGTGGCACCTGGGACCCTCAAAATAAAGGTGTCCAGGTACTTAACATGAACAGAATCGTATAAGTGACATTTGAATAAAATATGTTGTGTAGTCTCTGCTGTCAGGACATCATAAGGACACAGACGATCGCCATAGGGAATACCCTCAAAACGCCCCACGAGTATATTTGTGGGCAAGGCTAACTCTGGCACAGAAGAACAGTTGTTTCTCTCTAAATGTGGTCCCCATTCCAAAATATTGCGCCATGTGGCCTATCGGGGGAGCCCATGAGCTGTACCCCCGAAGGTGATGGGAGTCAGCCACCCGTGCCAGGTCCTCCTGACTGCCTATGTCTCTAACCCTTAATACAATCTCGCACTTGCTAGTGGTGAAATTTTGCCTTCGTAGATACCCCAACGGAAGGCGACAATGAGCCAAAAGTTTAGTGATGGCAGATTGCCATGGGCTCTCAAAAGTATCCTGGAGAACAAGTCGAGTCAGACCGTTATTGGGGGCCCTATTTTTTTTTTAGTCAAAGGAGGGCCGCCTGCTCCCAAACCACAAATGCCCAGGCTCTGGTGCCAGCCTCTAACCTCATGGCTGCAGCTGCGGTCCCATTCGGAGCCTTCAGGAGGGTACTTTAAAAACATGTTTGGAGAGAGTTCACATTTAAGTGTTGACCTACCAGAGGGGCCCATAGTTCTGCCCCGTACAAAAGGGAGGCTTTAACCTGGGTTTCAAACACCTTAATTGTGATGTCCAAGTTCTGTCTCCCTGTCCCTGAAAACAGTCTCAGAACAGCATGCATCTGGCCCTTGGCTGCCACCTCTGCCCTCCTGATATGCACCTTCCACTGCCCATTGGTTGCAAAATGCAACCCCAAATACTTATAGATCTTACTTTGTGACAGACAAGCATTACCTACTGGCCACCTATGGACCCGACGGTCCCTAGCAAAGACATTAGATTTTGAATTGTTGATCGTAAGGCTGTTATTGCGGCAATAATCCGCAAAAGCCTCCAACTGCCTAAGCAGACCTACCCTGGTCTGGAATAAAATCACCAGGTCGTCGGCGTAGACTAGAACACCAACAGTATTGGTTGACAATTTTGGGGGGAAGAATCTCTCCTGTCTCATTAGCGGGATGAGATCATTTATAAATAAGTTGAACAGGGCTGGCGCTAACACACAGCCCTGTTTCACCCCTTTAGTGGCCGTAATAGCTGGAGTAAGTCGGCCACCCTGATCTACTCTAACCCGAATAGAGGTGTCTGTGTAAAGGACCTGAATGAGTTGGAACAATCTGTTGTCTATCCCAAGAGCAGTAAGCTTGCTCCACAGAAAGGATCTATTCACTGAGTCGAATGCCACCTTCAAATCCAAGAAGGTGGTGTACAACTTCCCATTGAGGTTCCTGTACTTTTCAACTAAATGGTGTAACATAAGGCAATGGCCCAATGTAGACCTCCCCTTCTGGAACCCCGCCTGCTCTGGGTGTAATGTTTGCGTAACGTCTGCCCACTCTGCCAGCCTGGCCAAAAGGAACTTGGCGTAGATCTTACCAATGATGCTAATTAAACTAATTTGGCTGTAGTTAGCAGGGTCCACGGTAGATCCCCTTTTGTATATAGGGGTTACTATGGCCTGGGTTCAGCCCTGGGGAAGAATTCCCGAGTGGTTAATACTGGTGAAGAGTTGTGCTAGAATTGGGAGCCACCAGTCCTGGTTCAGTTTATTATTAATTATTATTATTATTATAATAAACATTTATATAGCACCAGACATGTGACCTGGTGCTGTACAAAACATAGAAATAGACGTGGTCCCTGCCTGTGGCTTACAATCTAAAATACAAGGAGGGGGAGACAGTGAGAGGGGACAGTGGGAGAGACAGGGGAGAAGACAGACAAACATTCAAGCGGATGCGAAGTCTCTGGTGCATGTGCTTAGTTTGGTTTGATGGCCTCCACGTGAATCAGGTCTGATCCAGGCGCTTTGCCATTGGCGAAGGTCTCCAGAATTTGTCCCAGCTCCTGGATGGAGACTGGGGGCCAATCTGAAGTGACCTGCTCCAAGAGTCCCCTATCTCCTGCATAGACGGTACTTCTTTCTTCCAGTTCTGCCTGGGTCTTTTCTACGAACTCCACCCAAATTGGGAGTGCTATGGGGGTGGGCCAGCCAGCTCGCGGCCCTACCACTGCTCCCTTTATCATGTGCCAAAACCTCCTAGTGTCCTTAGCATGACTTGCTTTCAGAAGATCTCACCACCGGACTTTCATATGGAGGCGCTTCTTCTGACGGACAAGAACCTTGTATTCCCTCTTTAAGTGAAAAAACTGCTCCGGAAGACAAGGCAATTTCCCAGACTGGTAACTTCTATATTTTATTTATTTATTTATTTATAAAACTTCTACCCCGCCCCTCCTGCACGCAGCTCGGGGCGGCTTCCAACAATCTTTAAAACAATGTAAAAACAATTTAAAAAACCATAAACATTATACATAATTAATATACAGGGCAAAACAAAACACTAAAAGTCCAAAAGTAGGTGGGGGAATTTAAACCCACCCAACTCACCCTCCCTCCCAAAGGCCTGGGCGAACAGTCAGGTCTTACAGTTTTGCCGGAATATTAATAGGCATGGGGCCAGGAGAGCTTCCTCCGGAAGGGAGTTCCACAGCCGCGGCCCCACTACCGAGAATGCCCTCTCCATCGTGGCCCCCCGCTTAACATGTCTACCCTCATCCTAGCCTGTCGACACTCTTGGTCGAACCATTTCTGGGCAAGACGATGAGAGGGTTTAAACTCTTTTATATGACCCACAGCCTCGAGCAATTGCAGGCTCATGTGAGAGCTTAACTTATTGAATGAAACTATTGTTCCCTCATCATCTAAACTGACTACCAACTGGTTTCCCATACTAACACAGAGTTCTGATTCCAACAATGACTCCAATATCTGGGCCATTGTACTACCCCACCTTAGATAGATAAAGGGAGCAGAGTCCTTCTGGGGCCACGTCACAACCCCTCCACCCCTGCAGCTCCCCACAGCCCCGAGGTTCACAATCAGTGGAAAGTGGTCAGAGAGTGTTATTGAGGCCACCTGAAAATAAGTCACACTATCGCGTACCCCAGGGGCAACCAGCATGAAATCTGCCACACTACACCCCTGGGGGCTGGCAAAAGTGTACTCCCCATTTAAATCCTGATGGCCTGAGCCATTGAGTAAAATGAGGTTCAGGGTCAATATCATTTGGACGAATCTTATGCCAGAGGCATTCAACTTCTGGTCCTTGGAGGCTCTGGCCTGGACACAGGGTTAATGCAGCAAACAAGGTGCAGCATCTGTATAAGGGGTCAGCATGTCATCCCCGGAACCAATTCTAGTGTTAAAATCTCTGGCCAGGACACACTGGGCCCTAGGGTAGTCTAACATGACCTGGCTGATGGAGTTCTCTAAGCTGGTTCACGTCTTGACATTATACGTACCAGCATTTCCTGGGGGAATATAAATGTTCAGGAAAACGTAGTTCACCATCCCCACGGCCAGAACCAGTCTCAGAAGATAGGGGGGGGATGTCTAATCTCTGAGAGCACCTTGGACCCCAAACTATCGGCCACAAGGCAGGTCAGACCACCACTAATCCTACTTCTCGTTGCTGCCATGGCAGCTGAGAGTGAGACAGCGGTGTACCCTTCAAATACAATTTGGTCCACTGCCCACATTTCTTGGAGCAGGAGAACCTGGTGCTGCCTAAGAAAGGCCACAAAATGACTAGAATCTATATGGGTAGACCACCCCAAAATGTTCCAGGAACACACCGTGAGAACCTCCCCTAGCTGTTGTCCAAGTCATGCTGAATCTGGGGCCAAGCCATTTACCAGTGAAAGCAAGGGACCAGATGATTCCCGCTGGGGAAGGAGGGAGATACCATTTTCCTCTGTCTCTTTTCCCTGGACAGCGGCATCCCCCACCTGACTTAAGAGTAATGCTTCTCTCATGCCCCCTGATAGAGCCTGAGAGAGTCTCCTAGTTAGACCTCCCTGTGAAGACTCCTGCTTACTAGATGCCTGTCGTAAGGAAAATTGTACGGGACTTGCTAGATCTCTTGTTGACTCTTGGGTGCCCAAACCAAAACTCTCATCGGCCTTTAAAACCAAGGTCCCTATTTCTTCTGTAAGAAATACCAGTTCCTTGGCTTATTTCATTACTGCCAGCTCACTGCCATTGGCTTCCCTCACCTGTACTGACTGGCAGGGAGGTACCTCATCTAGTGCTAAGTTCTGTAATCTTTCGTTTATGGGGGGGAGTCCGGATGAACTCACCCTATCTATTGCAGGGAACTTCCCTCCCTTATCATTCCTAACCACTATACTGGAGATGGAACCTGTACCCTGCTCCTTATCCTGAGTGTAGTCTTCTGTGGAGGTGAAAAAAGATAGTCCCCCACAGTCTAAAACCTCCCCCATCTGGATCCCCCAAGAGAAAAAAAGAGGTATATGCCATAAGTGATGTGAAACCAACTCATCATTCCGAAAAGAAATGATGAGTCTTTGGCAAGTTCCTCGAGTTGGCAGCAACTGAAACCGCCAATATGGCTCATAGGAATTGAAAAGCCCAATATGGAAGAAAGGTGACACCGAAGATCTTTCTTAGTCCTCCAAAGAGGGGAATTGTTGCAAGGAAGCGGTCGAATACAAAAGGAAAGAACCCTAGGCATTATCCTCAGCTTCTCTTGCCTAATCCCATGTGGCCCTACCTCATGTGAGTCCCTGGTGCCAGAGGAAGATCTAGAGAAAGTTCTCTTGGGCACCACTGGTGCTGGTTCTATCCCCAGTTCTGTCTCTGTTCGTACCAAACTGGGTGGGGGCACTACAGTCAGTTCAGCTGTGTCACAGAAAGGTCCGATCTCACTATACTTTGCCCTGCCATATTCCAGGCATCCAACTTAAGGTTCAAACTCCTTATTTCACCTATGGATTCAACTGCCACCCCCCACTGAGCCTCCTGCTCTTTTAACAGCTTTATAATGGTAGATAACTGAGCAGCCATTTCCTGGATCAGGGTACTAGAGGACTTATCTAGCTGAAGTGACCCCTCTATCTGAGAGGGATCCGCAGAATTTGGCCAGGATGTCATAGGCAATCTATTGTCCCTCACCCCTGAGGAGGACCGAGCGTTTAGGGTTTCATTTGAGGAAATCAGGGGTGTGGGGAGTCTCTTGTGAAGATACAGAGGTACAACAAGAGGGAGAATTCTTATCCTTTCCCCTTTGAGGTCCCTTGGCTACAGGCACACAATCCTCAAGGACCCTTTGTCTCAAATGGACCTTAGAGACAACCTTGCACTCACCTGTATGCTTTCTGGTTAGCGTGACCTAAACCCACAACTAAAAACCCCAAACTAAAATGTACTGGGCAGGGAACACAAAGCAATATAGGTGGCTTCCAAATTTACAGGAAGCTACAACCCCAGGGCCCAGTCCAAGAGACTTGCCCTCACCTCACAACACCGCCGGAGTCCGCAAGCCCTTGAGATATAACACCGGAGCGTTCCTGCCCAAAGCATAGGAGCACTCAGATCAACTCCCGCAAAGATGTCACAAAGTTCGATCACAAGAAAAGGGCCCCCAGGAAGCCTACTACAGCAACAAGCTTGCACAGTTCAAACAGGCAAGTAGGCAATGGATGATCTAAAACTGAGCGATACTGAATGGTTACCCCTTCTTTCTCCTGGGGAGAGCAGAGAATCCCCAGGTGAAGACAGCAGCGGCAGCGGGGAGCGGATCCAGCAGGCGTGAGATCGTCAACAGTGTCAGTCCTGCAGAGAGGCCCTCAGGCACCCTGGCCCAGCTAACGGCCCCAGCCAACGGCCAACACCCTTTAGGTGGTGCCCGAGGGCTGGTGGTCACAGGGCCCCGCCTGGGGAAGGGGAGGGACAAGCAGAGTGGCAGAAGCTTCCTTTAATCATGGCAGCCCCAATCCCCCCAGCACCAAACACAGTCTGTCGAATTCCCCTAGCAGATATGAGCAAACAGCCATTACTAACCCACTGTCATGTTGTGAACTGGAGCCAAATGACACTTACATAGGGAATAAATGTAGAGTATTTTCTCCTGATTTCTGCATGTGTTTCCTATGAGTAGTTTTTTATTTCTTGTGTTCATTATTTTTTCAAAATAATAATTATTGATTTACATAGCACTTCCATTTTTTATAGTGTTTTACAATCCTTATGTAGGCCATTCTTACAACAAACCTGTGAAGTAGGCCATTATTATTGGGCTGAGAGACAGTGACTTTCCCCAGACCACCAGGGAGTTCCTGGCTAAGTCAGGATTTAAAAATACTGATTTCCCAGGCTTAAGTTCAGCACCTTATCCACTAGCTTGAACAAAAAATATTTATTATTATCTTTTACTACAATAGTGCCTATGATCTCCAGGCACCAATCAGGATATACTAGGCACTGTACAAATATGTTACCAAATATCTATATCTATATTATTATTATTATAAACATTTATATAGCGCCGGTCATATACCTGGCGCTGTACAGAACATAGAAATAGACGCAGTCCCTGCCTGTGGCTTACAATCTCTATATACTTGTTCTACCCAAGGAGCGAACAATCTAATTCTTAGATGAGATAACAGGTAGATATAACAGACAGAGAGCTGGGCAATTCAAGAATACTCATTGAATATTTATTGCAAACATTAGGTCCTTAGGATACCTGAAAACAGTTAATAATAATAAACTTTATTTTTATATAGCACCCCTCTGTCATGGCACTCAGACTGCTTAACACATAACAATTTAACACAACTTTTAATCCTCACAACAACCCTGTGATAATATTGTGACTGCCCAAGGTCACCCAGTGAGTTTCTGGCTAAGGCGACGCTAAAACTAGGGTCCCCCCTCTCCCAGTCTAAGAACTGTGCACTTAGCCATTGCACCATGCTGGCTTACATGGACATTTGAGATCTGAGGTTTGAACTATGTTGGCCAGTTTGAATTGTAACTCATGTGTCCATGTTATCAATCAGCTTCTAACAGGATGGCCATAATTCATGGCATCTGCTTCCCATTACAGGGAGTTACTTATTCATTTATTTATTAGATAGCGGTTCGAGTTTGGCCGTTCGGTTCGGCTGCATTCGGTTCGTGCATTTGGGTTCGTGTGTTCAGGTGGTTCGCCTGGTTTGGGTTCGGCCATTCAGGGAAAATAATGCGAGAACATGGGAAGCTGTAATCGCACCAGAAACCAGAAATTCTAGTGCGTGCGGAGCTGTGTGACGAGTGAGTGTGTGCTTGACTCGGTGGCTGTTCGGTTTGTGTGCTTTGGCTGTGTTTGTGTTGGGTTTGGCTGTTCTGTGTGTTTGGGTGGTTGGTGATTGTCAGTGTGTGTTGTGGGTGACTTTCGGGTGTGTGTGTTTTAAAAAAAAAAAAAAATGAAGAAGGCTACGTTTCTGATCCCCGACTGGGGGCCAACTTGACAGTCGAGGAGGAGGTAGAAGTAGAGGTCGCTGCCCCTACTACACCTCCAGTGTTGGTGCCCAGCTCCTCATATGAGGAAGCGGCGGACTCAGGAGGTGCTGCCAGGTTTGTAAAATTTGATTTTACTTTGAGGACAAGAAAGGCTCTATCTGTTAGAGCGAGCTCACTGGCATGCGGGTGGGTGCGTGCCTGGGTGGTGGACATCAGTCAGGCACATACAGTGGGCATTAGCGGGTTGCAGCGGATGTCTGCCACAGAGAGAGAGGGTACTGTAGTGTGGGGGGCTCTGGCATGAGCAGCACCCCCACCCAAACATGTGCCAGGATAAGGCTAGCAAGGGTCTCCACTCTCCAGTTGCCATCCCATTCCCTACGCACCCCCAAATAAGGGCAGGGTCTTTCCTCCAGCCAGGGTCACATCTCCTATCACCATAACTATCAACCCAAGGAGGGCAGGATTTTCACGTGCCAGCCAGGGTCTTCCTAGTTGCAATCCCAAGCACTCCAAAGAGGGCAGGATTTGCACGTGCCAGCCAGCCAGGGTCTCTCCATTGCCATCCCAAGCAGCACCCCAGGGAGCGCAGGATTTGCACGTGCCAGTCAGGGGCTTTCTAGTTGCACTCCCTAGCACCCCAAGGAGGGAGGAGTAGAGGCATCATCATAAATGCATGATATTACTTTGGTGATCTTAATGTGTTCCCATTTCAGAGAGGAATTGGATGCCAGCCCCAGCGCTGCTGCCAGGACCAGGCCAAGGACTCGGAGGACCCCTAGGCATAGGCAGCGGTCGCTGCCACAGCCAGTGACACCCCCAGACATCCGGCACCAGACTTCGGACGTCTGGAGGTTCTACCACAAGGGCGACAGAATCGCCACATGCAGGGTATGGCACAGGGACTGAAACAACAGGGAATGAATTGCCCTATGACCTGTTAGGAATGGAAGTCCCCTGCAGAGAGAGATTGGATGGCCACCCCAGTTCACCCACTTGTGGAGACAGAATGCAGGCAGGGCTTGACAGACCATTGGTCTGACACAGTATGGCACTTCTTTTTCTGGCCTATCTTTTTCTGCTCTTTTTAGATCTGCCACAAAATAATCCGGCGCCAGAGGGAAGGGACCACATCTGGGCTAATCACCCACATTGAGCGGAGGCATGGCCTTAAAGTGAGGTGGCAGAGTGAGGACTCTGATGTGGCTGTGGAGCCCCAGCGCCAGAAGAAGGGGGGGAAGGCAACCCGCAAATAGTGGCATATAAGCCCTTCCCCCCGCTCCAGCCCTGACGTTGAGGAGACCCCCGGGTCCAGGTAGGATGCAGAGGTCAAGGCCCTTCGGGCCCACTTGCAGCCCAACCGTGACTGTGCGGCTGAGATCCAGCAGTCTGTTGCCACCATGGAGACCCTCCTGGTGGAGCAGCTGTTGGCGGTCCAGGTGGAGCGGAGGAAGGTGGAGGCATATGGGCAGTATGTCTCTGCCGAGCCGGACCGCATGCAGATGTACCACCAGGCGGTCTCCAGGTGGCATAGGGACACAAAAAAGGGTTTGGAGTTTGCCGTAGCCCACGAATATGTGCTGGACGAGTCCTGGGTGGCCGGCCCTCAGGCCTGTGATGTGCCCCAACGGCTGTTGCCTTTCCTCCAATTACCAGGGGACAGGCCCAGTGGCAGCAGAGAGTGACTCTTAGTTTAATTAATACTAGGTTTCCTTTACATGTTTTCTTTTGTTTTATTAATTGTAGTTGTAGTTGTTTTCTTGTTATTTAAATATTTTAAATTAAAGTTGTTATATTAATTGTTATGAGCTTCTTTTGACCTGCCCAATCTTTTTATCCCTATGTGCTGAAGTTCTGGCTGGCAGGCGGCAGAATCTCATACAGTTTGTTGATCCCTACCAGCAGCACCTGACACCTCATGTAGCTTAGTTAGTAACCCAAAGATGTGCTGTGCCAGCAGCAGGGTCTCAACTAGCAGAAAGTCCCCCAAGAGGTGTGGGGCTTGTGTTTGTGTGGGTGGGTATGACAGAGGGAAAGAGAGACAGGCTCCTTGGCAGCGGGCATCAGGCAGCGGGAGCGGGCACCCCGTGGCAGCGGGCACCCCTCCCCCTATACCACAGACCCCAGTACAAGATGGATAGACAGTGGATTGAAAGATGGCTCTCTGTGAGTGGAAAGATGGGCCATTGTAAGAGGAAAGAATACAAGCTAGGAAATATGGCAGCAAACTGTGAAAGCTTTATGGATTAAAATGGGAGGGAGTCTCTAAGAAGCAAGTTTGCTCCCCCAGACTGAGCCACTTTGCTGTCTCTACAGAATCTCCTGGCCAAGTGGGCCCACTCTCCCTGCCTAGGTCCATCCCAGATGCATTCTGTCCCCACACTTCTCTGGTGGGGGGATGGGGGAGAGTGAGAGATCTCCAGATACCCCCACAACACCCTGCAGGGTGTTTGCTCGCTGCCTCTATGTTGGGAGCGGGGCCCTGAGGGCTGTTCCCAAGGTTTGAATGTTGCTGGTTCCAGGTCCCCCACCCTAGAACACAAACTGCCTTTTGTGTCTGCTGCTCAAAGTTCCTCTCCCCCCCCTTCATAGCCCAGTTTTCTCTGAGCCCCACATGCAGAGCTGGAACTAGGGTATCCCCAGCCCTGCAGCTGGGGGTGTGTGTGGAGGCCTTGCTGGTGCTTGGGAAGGGGAGTGGCATGCAGAGCTCCCCACCCCCTCAGGCTGGGTACAAGGCCCTCACAGAAAATTAATTGAGACCCATCACAGTGGGTGCTGAGGCTAAGGTGTCAGCTTGTGAATCTTGGCTACAGCCCTCCCTGCCTGTAACTTGGCCCCAGGACCGTGACAGCTGGTCCTGGCACTGGAGTAGCTGCTTCTTGTCATGCGGTGGAAAGACATCGAAATGTGCAAGGAATGATGGCCCCACACCAATCATGGGGGGTGCTGGGGCTAAGGTGGCAGCTTCTGGGTCTTGGCCACAGCCCTCTCTGCCTATAACATGGCCCCAGGACTCTGGCAGTGAGTCCTGGTGCTGGAGTGGCTGCTTCTTGGTGCGTTGGAATGACATCCAAAATTGTGAGGAATGACGGCCCCAGACCCATCACGGTGGGTGCTGAGGCTAAGGTGGCAGCTTGTAGATCTCGGCCACAGCCCTCCCTGCCTGTAACTTGGGCCCAGGACCCTGGTGGCGTGTCTTGGGGCTGGAGTGACTGCTTCTTGATGCTTTTGAAAAGCCCTCCCTGCCTGTAACTTGACCCCAGGACCCTGGCGGCAGGTCCTGGCACTGTAGAGGCTGCTTCTTGTCATGTGGTGGAATAACTAGTGCCATTGGCATGAGCAGAAACAGACATTGGTTGCCAGGGCAGTCAGTCAGGTGGCATGGCATGAGTGTCAGTCAGGCAGACTGAGGCAGGGTTCGAGCTTCGCAACCTGGGCGGGCAGGCAGGAAGCGTGGCATGAGAGGCAGTAGGGCAGGCGGGCTTGGTCAGGCTTTGAGCTAGGCAACGTGGGTGGGAAGACAGGCACCTTGGCATGGGAGGTAGGACTGATGCATGCTTTGAGGTTCCCTAAAAAGAGAAGGTTAGTGACAGGCCGATAGCTGGCCGGGCAGTCAGCATCCAAAGATGGCTTCTTAAGCAGAGGCTGGACAGATACAGTTTTAAGGGTGTCCGACACTCTATCCTCTAGGGATGGGCGAACAGATCACGGTTCATGTTCGTCCGTTCGGTTCGTCCGTTCGGTTCGTTCGGTTTGGATTTGTTTGGTTCGTTCGTTCGATTCGTTCGTTCGGTTCATTCGCCGAGTTCGGGTTCGGATGTTCGGTTCGTTCGTCCGAACAGGCTGTTTGGTTAGGCCATTCAGCTGTTTGGTTCAGCTGTTCGGTTCGTCCGTTCGGCCATTCGGGAAGTGTTATGGTTTTTTGTTTTTTTTATATATGTTTTTTTGGTTTTTTATTGGGTTTTCTTTTGTTCTTTATTTGGTTTTTTGGTTTTTATATGGGGTTTTCTTATTTTTTTTAATCTAATATTATATATATCTGTCTACACTAAATCTAACCGCTATTAACTATTCTAAATGCTATGAAGTAAATGGATTATCTAATA
>QEPC01002342.1:223294-233519 GCA_003113815.1 Sphenodon punctatus | reverse complement strand
CCTCTCTGAAACAGGAACACATAAACAACACCTAAGTAATATCATGCATTTATGATGATGCCTCTAGTCCTCCCTCCTTGGGGTGCTAGGGATGGCAACGGGAGATGGTGACCCTGGCTGGCACGTGCAAATCCTGCCCTCCTTGTGGTGCTAGGAGATGCTAGGGATAGCAAATGGAGAGACCCTGGCTGGCACGTGCAAATCCTGCCCTCCCTGTGGTGCTAGGGATGGCAACTAGAAAGACCCTGGCTGGCAAGTGCAAATCCTGCCTCCTTGGGGTGCTGCTAGGGAGGGATGGCAATGGAGAGACCCTGGCCAGCACGTGCAAATCTTGCCCTTTTTGGGGTGCTGCTAGGGAGGGATAGCAATGGAGAGACCCTGGCCGGCACGTGCAAATCCTGCCCTCCCTGGGGCACTAGGGATGACAACTGGAAAGACCCTGGATGGCACGTGCAAATCCTGCCCTTATTTGGGGGTGCTAGGTAGGGATGGCAACTGGAGAGTGGAGACCCTTGCTAGGGATGACTGGCAGGCACATGTTTGGGTGGGGGTGCTGCTCATGCCTGACTGCTGGAAGAGCCCCCCACATTACAGTACCCTCTCTCTCTGTGGCAGACATCCGCTGCTACCCACTGATGCCCACTGTTTGTAGCTGACTGATGCCCACCACCGATGCACGCACCCACACGCCAGTGAACTCGGTCTAACGGATAGAGCCTTAAGTTTCTTGTCCTCAAAGTAAAAAGAAAGTGTACAAACCTGGCAGCAGTGGCAGCAGCACCTTCTGTGCCCACCGGCTCTGGCTCCTCCTCCACCACCGAAGGTCCAGCAGCAGTGGCAGGAGGAACCTCTTCCTCCATCACCAGCTCTGACACCTTGGCCTTCCCCCAGGCCCGGTGTTTAATGGTGGTGGCACTGGTCACCACCTTATTCATTTTTTAAAAAACAAATTTTTAAACAGACACACACAGCCAACACACAGCACCCACCAACACTCACCAACCAGCCAAACCAAAACCAATACACACCACACAGCCAAAACACATGAATCAGAACTGAACACCCAGCCAGCCACAACACACACACTCTCACCCACACAAGCTCTGCACGCACTTGAATTTCCTGTTTCCAATGCGATCATGGGCTCTCGCGATACCTTTTTCCAAACACCCGAAATGCAACGAACACGACCGAACCAAATGGTCGAACCTGAACTCGGTGACCGAACTGAACGGCCAAACCGAACGGGCGAACCGAACCAGACCGAACCGAACGACCGAACCTGAACCGTGATCTGTTCGCCCATCCCAAATTCGGACTGCTTCAGACATACAAAGAGATTGTACAGCCAACTTAACTGCTCAGCTAAGGATATGTAAAGTGCCAGGTCATGAGCAGCTTTTGCAGGATCAAGTTCAAGCAGATTTGCCCCAGGATCAAGTTGAAGCAGAAACTAGCAACAAGACCCATGGGTAAACCAGGATACGACACTCCTACTTTAATATTTAGATTTTTTAAAAAATGAACCAAATCCCAAATGGCCCTGCAGGCTCTCCATGCAAAGCAGGAAGCAGAGTGCCTTTATAGCAGCATTTTCCAGATAATACACCCCCCAGAGTCAAAGTCAGCCTGAGAACCTTGCTACAGGCAAAAGCTTCTTTATTTTGCATTTTAGAAAACACATTTCAACCTTCACAGAGCAGTCAGTAGTTCTCGTAAGATGTCTGAAAGTCCCTACGTTTTTTTTCCTCTCCAAATACAGCTAAAAACTTCAAAATCAGAGAGTGAACAAATCACTCCATTTTATCTTTATTGGACTGTGTTTGGAAGTGCAGTAACCCAGCTTGCTCACACTTTTACCCTTTGAGAGCTGTCTCAAAGAGGCAGTGGTACAGCCTCTGCTCAAGAAACCATTGCTTGACATTGACTCACCTGTCAGCTATCAGCCTGTCTCTAACCTTCCCTTTTTAGGGAAGGTTATTGAACGGGTAGTGGCTCAACAGCTCTAAGAGCATCTCAATCGTGTCAGTTATCTGGACCCTCTCAGTCTGGCTTTTGTCCGGGACACGGCACTGAGACAGCACTGGTGGCTTTGGTCGATGATCTGCGCTGTGGAACTCCCTTCCGGTGGGGGTCCGTCTGACCCTGGACCTCCCGGCTTTCTGCAAGAACTGTAAGACCTGGCTGTTCCATCAGGCTTTTGGTGAGGGAGAGGGGTAGTGTTGGGTTGGGGGGGGGCTTGTGTCCCCTCCCCCGCTTTTGTTTGTTATGTTTTTAAATGTTTTAATTGTTTTATATTATATTTTTATATTGTATTTTGTTATTGTTAGCTGCTCTCTGGGCTACTGTGATGTAGGAAGAGCGGGATACAAATATGGTAAAATTAAATAAATAAATAAATATATAAATAATCATTTTCTGTTCAATCAGATGGGATGCTGAACACCTCCTTCATGATGGCCCATTGACTTTCATGAGAATTGAAGACTAAAGGTGCATTCTCTGTCCATTAAAGTTAATGTCTTAGCTTCCATTGACTTGTGCCTTGCATGCTATACTTGAGGTTCTCAGCACCTACACATGTTATAGGGTTTACCAATGACCTTCTTACAACACCCTACGTTCAGAAAATGACAGGGGTTTATAACTGGTGGGTAACACCAATTACTCATTTAGGGCATCCCTGTGGCCTTTAGTTACACTGAAGCATAAGTTATGGGTATCTTTCTGTCAAACAGGTTTAGTTTAAAACAGTAGCAAAGATCATATCCTCTACATCCATCCATTACAGTGACCCTACCACATATGGAAAAGAAGTTCAGCAGCTACCTTCACAGCACAAATATTCTAACACCCATGAAGGTCTCTTCATGGATACCAATATTATTTCTTGATTCTTGCAATGATCGAGACTGTCCCGATTTATCGATTTTCCATTTACTGTGTACCATTCATTTACCACTTACCACATTACTGAGGGTACCATTTTACTTCTGGGTTTCTGTTTGTTCATTGTTTCCGCTTTCTACACCAATCAGTTTGTGAATAGCCTATCCTGTAACCTTCTCTCTGTCTGATCAAACACAGTTTAAAAAAACCAGTGCCTTCTGTTAGAATTGTTATTATATGTTCTTCCCTTTGCTTTGATCAGTCTTCAACTGGATTGCAGATTTCTGAAGAATCTGCGTATCAACCAAAGAGTGACAAGGAAGTACAAGGGAAAATGGAGTGCAGAGAAGCAGAGTGCAAAGAAGAAATTCAATATTGTGCTGGCATTACCTCTCAGGATTTGAAATTGATGACAAAGTGATAAACGCCAAAGCAGTAAGCGGAAAAGTGGTAAATGTAATCTTGGTAAGTGGAAACTCGGTAAATCGAGAAGCAAAATGTCAATTGAGACATTACTGAATCTTGAGAGGTTCTCAATTTGACCAAGATAGTCCAAGACCAAACCAGGATTTTGATGGGAAGTCTCATTTTTGCAAAATCTCTTTTAGCCCTAGTTAAATGCTAATATGTGGTATCACAGTAAATCAGTAATCCAATTAACTAGATAATCGGCCAAATGCTAGCTTGATACTGTTTGGTATTCAGGCTTTTCGAGATACCAGTAAATAGCATAGATCCGGCCCAGATACTGGATGGTGGTGATTACTTGTTCCAGCTCTGCCCTCCTCTTTGCAGGAACAGAAATTGTCATGAAAGAAATGGAGGAATAAAAACCACTGACTCTTGTACCATGGCTCTTCAGAATTACACATCTGAGCTCTGTCTGCTGTGTCAACAAGCTGTTTTGTTGTTGCAGTCATCAGAAATGTTTATGTCCCCATAAACTGGGATGTGTAGGAATGTGTATAATAACGGAGCAAGAAGACAGAGGTAAACATTTTAAAAATGTTATTCCTTGCAAACCAATTACTCTTGCTGTCAGTAGGAGTGAAATTTACTGTTACGAGAAACCATAAAAAGTCAAATGTGTTGCAAAATAACCCTGTAAACTGAATGGAAATGAGACCACACCTTAACAGCATGTCATCTTCCATTTGCAAAAGGTTTAAGCATGTGTTCAAACCATAAGCACATTGCTCAGATGTGATGGTGGTGGCTAGCTACAGATCAAACTTATGTCGCGGAGCAGTCTCCTTTTATGCATTTTTAACCTACTTACCAAAAGCCCTATGAATATTTTCTATTTCATTTTAGAAGGCGTGTTATCAGTTAATTTAGGCCCCAGATTTGGATTCTGTTACAAAAGAAGATTTGTAAAAACCCTACTGTTGACAGAAATTTCTTCATGAAATGGAAATAAAATCATTCAGCCTGAGCAAGAAACTGTTTTGGTATTCCACTGCAGTTTGCATCAAAGACATATGGACACAGACACATGCAACTGGCAGGTCTTTTCTTTGCTGAGGAAACTTCAGAAAGTGGACAAGCTAGGAAAAAATGGGTACAAAATTACCTAGAATTTAGAAATGATTTCCTTTTGAATGATGCAAGGAATTATTAGTAACACAGGCAACAGAATAAAGTTGTGCTTAAATGCTTTTCTGAATAGAGATGGCGAGAAGGTTGGAATTCAGACATGTTAGAAATCAGCAGTATATCTCAGGGTAAAGCTAGATGAACTGAGGCCTACGTTATTTGAGAAACACACAGAGTTAGGGCTTCCAGAGTTAACCCCCTCTTTGATTTATTAAAAGAACATATGTGAACAATTAGTACATACTTATTTTCAAACCTCTGTTGTGTTTCTATTGGTTACTGCTTTGTAATAAGCTTCATGTTTCTCCAGAGTCAATTACACTAGAATCAGTGCTTGAAGCGCATGGCTCATAATAACCCCAATAACAGCTCTCACTGGTAACTATCAAAGCAGATGCCTGTTCTATTTTTTGACAGAACAATTTGATCTTTCTCAGTTCTTTCCAGTGAGTCCTTCACCATTCAGCTACCATGGCTTAACAAGCCACATATCACTAGAGATGTCAACAGAAACTGAGTTTGATTGTCTCTTTTCGAGCAAAGAAAATAGTTACATCTGAAATATAAATTTGTTGCCAACACCTTCCTTAATGATGCTTTAATTGGAACACTAGTCCTGCACTATTCCTTGTGGATGGAGTTTTGTCACCTTGTATATATCCTGGCTATATTCAAGACCTGCTCCTGGAACCTCACCCAGCTGGCTAGCTACATCCATACCACCCACTGGTTGGGAATCCTGGGTGATTTCAGATGTTACGGGCCCCCGAATCACCACAGTGGATTCCCAGCAGTGGCGAGTCGAACAACCACCCCCCGTGGTCCAGGAAGGCCCTAAACAGACGTGACGGGATCGGAACCATGGCAGGGAATTGGCCCAACAGACCACATCCCGGGGCAGTGCAACAGATGTGACACCGATTCCTGGCCATGGTTAAAACACCAAGAAGGCACCGGGGAGGGGCAGGAGGCAAACATGGCCAACTGAGGGCAAACGAAGCCAAAAGGGCCAAAAGGAAATGCCCACACAAGGGAAATAGGAAGGGAGGGAAAGGAGAGAGAAGAGTCGCAGAGATGGCACACACAACAGGCACAGAGACAACGAGGTCATAGCAGAACACACAGCACAAACACACGCCCGAGCACATAAACACCCGCACGGGAAAGGAAGGGAAAGGGAAACACAGCGGGACAGACAACACCCATGGCACAATGGGCAAAGGGGAGGGGACAGGGAAGGGGGGGGAAGTGGCCTGGGGGCAGGGCAGGGGAAGGGCACCCGGAACCCCAAGGGCAGCACAGCCTGCACGGGCACCCCCACAGCTACACAGGCAGTCCCAGAATGGGGTGACCCCGCAGGGGCAGAGCACAAGCACAGAGGGAGGCCACACAGGCAGGGAGTGGCCCGGGAACTGTCCAGGAGGCAGACAGGGACCCCACATGCCGGTGAGGGTGCGATGGAGAGGAAGAGGAGGGGGCACGGGCACAGGAGGGATCGCAGGAGGATGAGGAAGGTGAGCAGCAAACCAGGGTGCTGGGTAGAGGCTCGGAGATCAGGACATGGCCGCAGGAGAAGGCAGCCATAGGTGGCTGGGCCCCGACGGTATCCCAGCACTGCCATGTGGTGGGCAACGAGGTAGTACACCTCAAAGGGATCCTGCATGGCGAGCCCCACCTGCACATCTGATTGGGACCATACACCAGCCAGCGCCATCAGCTCTGCCCCGGTGGGCTCCGACAAGCCATAGTCAGCAGCTGCAGCACCTGCTCAGTGGTGGAGTGGACTAGGTCCTCTGCCTCCTCCTCCCTGCGGTGCCATACCCGTTCCCGGTGCTCCTGCATCCGTTGTGCTGGGGGCATGAGGCGGACTTGTTGGGACCCATTGGGTCGCCCTGTTGGGGTACACAGTAGAGGTTGGTTAGGTGCACCAGCCACCCGCCCCCTATCCCGTGGCATGGCTGGGGGGTTGTTCCCGCACGGGTTGCCGGCCGGTGCCCTCCCCTGGCGTTGTCCTGTGCCCCAGCTCCCACTCCCCCACACCGCATAGCCCTGGACCCCAGCCCAGCCTCCCCCAGTGCCCATTCCCACCCCACACTTGCTGGTGTGCCTCACTTGGGACATTTGGCTTCTCCTGGGGCTGCTTGTCACCATCCTCCTCACCCGCCTGTCATAGGTGCTGGGGCGTGCCATGCCCTGTGGGGATATGGGAGGGGTTGGGTGGGGGTGGGCTGAATGCATTCCCTGGTGGACCCCCGGGTGTCTGCGGTTGCTGGGGGCAGCCCCATGCCCAGAGTGCCCCCTCCCCCCCAGTCCATCCCCTCTGGTCCATCTGTCCTCCCACCTGCTTGCTTACCCTCAATATAGGTCTCAGAGCCCTCCGAGGCCGGTCCCTCTGTTGCACTGGGGTCCCCCTGTGTCCACTGACTGTGGGTGACCAGTGTGATGGTCTTGGAGTCACCCGGTCCGGACATCAGCTGGGGGCTCTTTGGGCTGGTGCTTGCGGGAGCCCTGCAGCTCCCCGAGGTCCCAGGCCATTCCTCTGGGGGTTGTGGCCCCTGGAGCTGTTGCCTTCTAGCGGGGCGGCAAGGGGAGGGGGTACATCAGCCCGTTCCCTGCCCTGGACCACGGCACTCCCCACATGGCATGAGGTGACAATGGAGCCCTTGATGTGGAGGATGCGGTCCAGGACGTCATAGTCGGGGGCGGTCTGGTCTCTATGCCCGGACTGCTGGTTGTTGTCTTTGATGGCCTTGTACCCCCTCTTGAGCTTCTTGACCTTTGAGTGGCACTGGGCCACAGTCCTGTGGTGCCCCGCCACCTCCATGTCCCACACGATCTCCAGGTAGACATGATCGTTCCACTGGTTCATCGCTAACTCCAGCTGGTGCTCCAGGATCCCCCAGATCCGGATGAAGTCCTGGGTTTCCCTGTGCCCCCCTTGCCCCCCTCGGTGGTATGGCCATATCCCACATGGGCCCTCCTGGTCCTGGTCCTGGTCCTGGTCCTGGTCCTCCTCCTCCTCCTCCTCCTCCTCCTCTGCCTGGCCACCGCCCATCGCCTCCGGGGGCTTGAGCTCCCGGGCCCATTTCCGTGTCTGTGGGTTGGAAGGGGGGGCGGTTGGTTGCCTGGTTTCCACAGCCCCGTGGCCCTTCCCCCTGTCCCCCCACCTGCCAGCCCACCTGCCTCCCTTGGTGCCCCTGTGCCGCTGTGCACACACACCCCTTCAGTCCCTTTAGCCGTTTCCAGGGTGCCTCGTCCCATGGGCCGGTTGCCGGCGCTGGGGCAGCCTGTCCTGGCTGCTGCTGCTCTCCCTCCACTGCCTCCATGTGCAGCATGACCACCTCCTCTGCCTGCGCCTCCTCCACCTCCTCCTCACTTTCTCTGTTGCCCTCCGCTCTCCTCTCCCTTCCACCTCCCTCCATCCCACCACGTCTCCCTGCTGCTGTGTGCCCTTTAAATTTCCCTCCCCGGCTTGTGTTATTGCTCATTGCCTGGCAGCGATGCTGCGTGCTTTGGCCCCGGCTGGGAAGCATTTTGCTTGATTCCAGCTGGTGGTTGCCATTCAGACATTACTTTTTGTTGTTTCCTGGTGGGAATCACTTTGACCATGCTTTTGGAGATGGTCCGGGCCAGACCTCCGGAAGGGTGGTTAATTTAGTCCCCTGCTGGGGATTGTCCGTGGTGAACATCTGGCGGCCGCTGAACAGACATTCAGGGCCCTTTGTCCCTGCCGCGGCGTTATGTGTGGTTGACTGTGGTTGACTGTGATCTCGTAATGTCTGAAAACACCCCCTGTCATCATGCTTTAAGTCAGCAGGAGACTGACTTTGGGTATTTTCAGATGTGACGAGATCACAGTGAACCACGGTCAATACCCACATGGGGCCAAAGCGCCCTGAACGTCTGTTAGGTGGCCGCCAGATGTTCACCACGGTTGATTCCCAAATGGGGTCAATTTCAACCATGCCTCCAGGGCTCCCCATTGGACAATCCCTGAAAGCGTGGTCAAAGAGATCCCCGGCGGGAACCAACAAAAAGTAACGTCTGGCCGCCGACCATGGCCCAGAATCCCCGGCGGGATTCTGGGCTGTGGTCAAATTGGGTGGGCGCTGCAGCCACATTGGCCGTGGCACCCGCCCATCTCCCCAGAGGGCAGGCGGCGGGAGAGTGTGGGGGGGAGGGGCTGTACAGCTGCGTGTTGCGCCGTGTGACCCTGCCCCCTCCCCGATTCCCCACCGGGATCAGCCGGCACATCTGTTGGATGTGCTGGAGTGATCGCGGCAGGAAATCATCTGGGTGATTCCGGGACAGGGTGAATGCCACCCTGTCTCGTCTGAAATCACCCTTTGTTGTGGTAGGCACCTCAGTGTGGAACTCCCTCCCTCTGGATATTTGCCCTAGTTCCTCCCTTCTCACCATCAAAAAGCATTTGAACACTTTTTTCATTCTCCAGGTGCTTTTAGAGAATCCTCTGCTGGTTCCCCTTAATGTATTTTTTTTATCCCTGTTTTTGAACTATTTTAGGTGAATCTTACATGGATTTTACATTGTTTTATTGCATTGTATTGTACTAATAGTGTGAAGCATCCTGAGCACCTTTTGGCAGGGAGGGAGTGTGAATATATGAATTTAAATATTATATTATTATTACTAATGTAATTTGAAACTCCTTTTCACTTGACATACTGGTACCTCTACAGCCATTAGAAAAGCTTCCACTGGAGCAGGATTTTATCATTTCACATTTCCCAGGAGAAACTAATGAGAAACAAGCCATACAAAGCTAAAATAAATTACAATGAGTTTTGGAGCTTCTCTTTAGTTCTGGGTAACAAGAAGCCTCCAAACAATAAAAGTAAAAACCGAATTTAGTAAAAGATCTCATTTAAAATAAGAATAAAAACCTTTCAGCATGTCATGCCTGCAAAAGCATCTCAAGTATCAGAACCTAAATATAAATCATTGGTGCTAATTATAAAAGTGATTAATTATATTCCTGGGCTGAAGGTTGAAATCTCATTTGGTCAAATACCAGATGGTTGCCTGCAATCCACCCAGCCAGAAACAAGAACTAATCCACTAAGCTGGGGAAGTCAAAGGAAGTTCACATAGGAAGGTCACATTACTCTCACATGTACCACAGGCCACAGAAACTGATATAGCTCAACCACACCAGCCTGAAGGGCCGCATGGCTCACAGACTTTAACTTTAGATTATAGTAGTGACTTTTCCTGTGTTTACATAGTGATGTTCTGGATACTTTGGTTTGGCTGTGTTGCACTTGGTGTGAGATGAAGCCTGCTGTAATCCCTGCATGCTTGCAATGTGTTTATAAAGGGGAATTCTTCCCCTGCCTCAACCTGAGAGCGCGGGTGTCTCAGTTAGAACCGCAACCTAATAACATCTATTCTTGTGGCAGTGCTCCTAGGACATAGAGACAGTCGCGTGTATTTTCTGGACACAGACATACAGGGTCGACGCTCGCAGTGGAGATTAGACCTTAATGCCCTGGCCCTAGCCTTCTTCAGGAGGACAGGAAACTTCTAGTGTTTAATTTATACAGGGGTTCCAGCTTCAGCTACCCCACAGTCTGGGTTCTGTCCTTGCCTGTCTTTATGGGTGTGCATGTCATCTTCGTTATTACAATAATGATAACGACAATTGTTGTTTTTGTTATTGTTATTGCAATAACGAAAACGACAACTGAGAATAACGACAACGATAATGAAAATGACAATG